>PVJO010005186.1:0-101284 GCA_004026905.1 Hystrix cristata
TTGCGTCCGCCTTGATACCCTGAATCAATTCAAAATGTTTACAGCAATTTCTGTCAAATAAAAGTATTACAGTATGTCCTCATCCACTTGATTCACCCACATCTGGCACCACGTGATTTCTGGCTCTTCCTCAAAGTCAAAATGATGATGAAGGTAAATATTTTGAATCAAATCAGGACACTGAGGCAGCCACAACCGTGTAACTAAAGACACTCACCAAAAAAAGGACTTTCAGAGCAGCTTCAGAAAGTGGCAGAAATGATGGGATAAGTGTGTTCAAAGTATGTGGGGAGGAATATTTTAAGGGGAATTAATGAGAAATTATCTTTTACTGCATTAATTTTTAAAAACTAAATATTCACCATCCTTTTAAATCATACCGTGTGTGTGTGTGTGTGTGTGTGTGTGTGTGTGTGTGTGTGCGCCCCATAATGATGTCCTCAAAGATCAAAGGGTGGTGCTATCAGAAGGTGGGGGAACCTCTGAGAAATAGGGCTTAGTGTGAAGTCTTTAGGCCCCTGCAGACATGCCCATGAAGGAAATTATAAGAACCTGCTTTCTCAGTATCTTTCCTTGCCCTGGCTCATCAGGTGAGCAGTTTGTTCTGCCACATATTCCCACTAATATGGGCTCCCCTCACCAGAGGCCCAAAGAAATGGAGCTACCAGGTCTTGAATTGGAACCTCAAGAACTATGACCAAAAATAAAACTTTTCTCTCTGTAACTTAATTACCTCAGGTATTTTGTACAGTAAGGGAAAGCTGATGAATATATATACCACTATTTTAATAAAGATATTTCAGAGACAAATTAGAATAATGTAAGAAATTCACATGTGAGAAATTAAAAATAATACAACAAAAGTCAAGGCATCAAAAAATGTTAAATACTTTTAAAATAGTTGGATAATTGTATGTGTTGTAGACTGGCTATTCATCAAGCTCAATTCTTAGGCTCAAAGTAGAATATATTTCCCAGCCCCTGTAGAAGTTGAATATAGCCATATAACTTAATTGGCTCCAATAGAAAGTCAGTGGAGGGATTTCAAAGGTTGTCCCATAGAAACATTTACCATGAATCCTTCACACTTTTATGCTCTCCAGTGAGCACAGTCAACCTGCAAAACACACCCTGCAGATCCCTGAAGCCAGTGGGGATGGTGCCTGCTAATTAGAGCACCTGTTAGGATGATATGAGCAAGCAATACTCTTCTATCAGATTAAGCTTGTAGTATGAGTGTTTATCTGTTAAAGCTGGTAGTAGATTCAAGGGCCAGGTTGCCAAACTTCTGGAAACAGAATTAGTCTAATTTTAGTTAGGAAGAGCCCAATGCTGACAGCTAACTATGAAAACAAGTCTGTAGGAGGCCCAGCAAAGGACTGTTCAGAAAAGTAATGTGAATGTATTAGCAGTGCCCGCAGGAACAAACTCTGTAGTCCTTAAACCCCTGTCAATCCTAGAGCCCTGTAAAGAGTCCTGAGCCACAGGTGAATACCTCAAAAGATTCACAGTAACACTTTAAAAATATTTGCTCATGAGCATGTCCATTGTGGAAAAATATTCCTATGAATAATAAATTAGGTAAAATTTTAACATCTGGAGTAAGTAACCAAGAAAAGCAGCTCTCACACTATCTTCATTAATCTAGACACAATTTTACATGTAGAGTCCTAATTGACAATGAAACTAAAATTGTGCGCAGCTACTGGTCATCCTTTCTATCAACATACTAAAACTATGCAGAATAAATTGAGGAAAAAAATCTCAGGAAAAATTATCAAAACAAACAATTTCCAAGTTGGAATAGAATTCACATGCCATCTAGTAGTCTTAAATCTGAACAGGAGCCTCAGATTAGAAAACAGCTCCTCTCCAAAATAACTGTTCTGGGGCCTGTTCTCTGTGTTGCAATACTGTTAAATGGTATTTAATATTTCCCACTTCATTATTAGCAAATGTGTGGCCCACAGAACTTGTATTCATTAAATTTCCAATGAAGTTATTTGTTTTATAACTAAATGAACAACTAAGAGTGTGGCTTTTTCTTTTTTCTTTGTCCAAACTTTTCTGTTTTATTAACTCACACATCATTTCTACAAAAACTTCTTAGAGATTGGATCCTCTGGCAAGGTCAGTCCCATAAAAATTAAAGCTAACACCAGGAGGGAGACAAAGTACAGAGTCTTGGGCTTTAGTATTGTCACTCCACAAACTCTTGCTACCTGATATTACTTAAACACGACACTGTCACCAAGGTACAAGGTGAAAGCAATGAAGTGGAATTAATAATCAGTGAATTACGATCCATAAAATTGAGTCTTACAAAGGATTTAATTAATATAATTAATGACACCCAAATATGATTTGCTCATTTAAAATTGGTTTCATTTGAGGAACCTAAGTTATTTTAAATATAGCTCAGTATTATTACTGGCATACATGTTCAGCTTGCTAGTTCCACAACCCCAGGGAGAATATTGGCAATGAGACTTATCCTCAGTTTGGGATCTTTCCTTCTCTGTCGTTATATACAAGACCTACAGTGCATTGGATTTCCTAAGGAGAAATGTGGGACATGTATCGTTTAATGCTTTTATGTTTCCTAAATAAATTACTGCTTGCTTATCAGAGAATCATTCCATTTTAGTCTCTAAGAACCATTTTAGTAATAGTGTCCCAAACTAGGAAATACCTTTTGTCCACCAAGTGACAAGGCTACTCACTTTCAAATCAGAAAATTATAATGCATACACTGAATAAATTCTGTATAGCTAGTAACTTATACTTTATATTTGTGATTCGAGTTTTTAAGAAACATTGTTGGTTAGTTTAGAATGAAGACTTCTCACTGAATTACATGATAAATAATGATAAAAATCATATAAATAAATCAAATAATATCTTATCTTACAGAGTTGATTTAGGCAAACTTCCACATAATATTAGTTCTCCCAGGGATTAAAATTCCCATTGCCATAACAGACACATTTCGACAGGCAAGAAACCTTTTTCCTTAAGTGTTCTCCTCATTTTATCTGTTGTTGTTGTTGCTGTTGTTGTTGTTGTGGCTGTTGTTGTTCAATGCTGATGATCGAACCCACAACCTTGAACAGGTTAGGCAAATGCTGTACTGCTGAGCTACACCTGCAGCCTCATAAATGATCTTATGATAATCTTAAGTCTTGTTAGCCATCAGACATCTTATTAAGTTAAATTACCTTAATACTAAAGTTTACATTAAATATTAACACAATCCATATAGTCTCCATGTGTTCTGAGACTAGGACATAGAAAGCAGTGAGAGACTACAGGTTCCGCCATAAACACCCTCCAGGTTGAGATGCACCGAAGGGAAACTTTGCTGGCCTGTGTTACAGGGAACCCCAAGGGCTTCCCTTGCCGATTTTGATTTCATGAAGGAACAAACTGAGGTTTGTGTTTTTTCCATTGTAGCAGTCCCTTCTTGATTATCATTATTAGACATGAATCGTGACTTTGGCATCAGCACTGCCCTTTTATTCTTGAGAATTACTTTCTTATTCCCTCCTCTGGGTCTGGTATCTTATATGTAGCTTGACTTCCAGAAAGTAGGCCAAGACAATCAATCAGGACACAAAAGTAGGCAGACATCTCTACACTTAGGACTGCAGGCCCCTGGCTCAGATACAGCATGCCCTGGCATTCCTCACCAAACCCCGTTCACCCTGATGAGTGGGCTGAGCAGTCTTTATCTGGGCACTAGAGGCAGAGCCGATGTCCACAGTGTCTTCCTGTGCAGTCCCCTGAGGTCTGTTCTCACACTGCAGAGTTACAGTCAGTGCATATGGGACCTTAGTCACTTCTGTAAAATCGTTTTACAGCAGCAGCCATATTTGTGGTTGACCGAGTAAGTGGAAAAGTGTGTATATACTGGGGTCAGGAATCACAGAGGTTATTATAGAAGTCTTCCTGCCATGGTGCCACTTTTTAAAACAATTTCTTTCTAGAGGCGGTTGCTCAGTGTAAACATTACCTATTCTATCTTCCCGTGTCCCCATTTATTTTGTTATTTTCCTATCGTCACTGTTATAAATTTCCCCAAACTGGGGACCTACACGTTATAAATCTGTTATCTTATAGCCCTGTAGATCCGAAGCTATCGCAGATGACACTGGGATAAAACTGAGTTGTAGGCAGAACCATGTCCATTCATGGAGGCTCTGGGGAAAACTTGTTCCCTTGCATCTTCCAGACACTGGAGGCTGTCCATGGCCCACCTTCCATCTTCCATGTTGAACCCTGGGCTGTATCTTTCTCTTGGTCTATCTCTCTTGTCTGTACCAGGGATCTGTTCTCCAATTTTAAGAACTTGGGTGATTAAGTTAGCTTACCTGGATCATCCAAAATAATTTCTCCATCTCAAGATGCTTAAGTAACAATAGCACAGAGTCTCTTTTGCCACATAAGGTAGCATGTTTGTAAATTCCAAAACTAAGGTGTGAACATCTGTAACAGCAATTATTCAGCCTTCTAGATTTACCATTCTAAAATAAATGTCTGTTGATCTCTTAGCTTATCTCATTTCTTCTGTGATCCAAACTATGTCTTCAGACTGAAGCATTACAGCTTAGTGAGCACGTGATGTATAGGCCGAATGGACAGTATTTCCCAGAATAATGGATCCTGGGCAGTATATAATGGCATGCATTACAACTGGTGCATTAAAATAACAGTCAAAGAAAATTTGTGTTTAGAGGAAGAAAATAAAATTCAACAATACATGCAAAATGAATTGTAACCTCCATTTTTCCTAAAGCATGTGTTGTGGGAATTCAGTCACTAGGCCTATTAATAGTTGTCACATAAGGAAGCGTGAGCACATACATTTGGGAAATGTCAAGTTAACAAAGTTAAACTAATTTCTTCTCAGAGTCCTTAATGTGCTAATGGACTTTGTGGATCTATAAGAGAGCAGCGTATGTTCTTACTTGGTAGGGAAAAAACTGTTTTCAAAGAGAATATCAAACATCGGAACCAGCGCTCCCCATTCACTTACTGCAGCTTCCTTCTGCCAGTGTTTTGAGTTGTCCTTCTCCCCTTCCTCCCTCCAGCCTTCCTTCTTTCCTTCCTTCCTTCTCCCCTCTCTTTCTTGCTTCTTTCTTGTGCTCCTTCCTAACTTCCTGTCTTCATTTCTTCTCTTCTTTTTTCTTTTTTTTTTTTTTTTTTTTTTTTTTTTTTTTTTTTTTTTTTGGTGCTGGGGATCGAACTCAGGGCCTTGTGCTTTCTAGGTCTTCTCTTCTTTTCTAACCTGTAGTCATCTCCATGTAAATGTGACTTACAATGCATGGAATTGCAAAAAAGTCTTGCTCTAGGTAAAGTTAGAAACACAGCATTTTGGAAGGCAATTGAAGGAAAAATAAAAGAAGAATGAATTACAGAGGAAATGATGCTTAATCTTGACATTCTGATAACACCTCTTTGACTTACTGGACAACATAAGACTAAACATTTCCTGAGCAGAGGATCAGAGATCTGTTTCATCTGCTTCTACTTTTTCTTCTTTTTAACTTCCTCATCTTTCCAAGTCTGTCATTCATTTGGTCCCAGCCTCTTTGGAGGGCCATAGCAACCTACTAAATATACTACTGGGCTAAAATAAGGCTTCCTCTGTATCCTTTCACCAGGGAATACAGAATCTGGACTTATCGAACATCCGCGATAGTACAAACACAGCCATAAACGCTAACATTTCCTTTCCAGCTTAGTAGTTTTGGGTAGCCCATAAGATTTATAACACAATTCCTTCATTACTAAGAACGTCTTAACTTCTTTGGATGACATTCTTCTGAGCATCATAATAGGATGAAATTCAAATATACATTTACGAGATACGGAAAAATGTAAGACAGTATGCTGAATGGCTCCAAAATATTGCTTTTGCATTCGGTCCAAATGTCTCCTTCTTCCATCCCATTTTCAGCTTTTTCACTGTCTGCTTTGTTCAGCTCCCACTCGACCATCCTCAGGGTCTATGTGTATAACACACTGCGCTGTTCCTTACCCACTAGATTAGCCCTCTGATAGCCCAATTAACTTCCATTCTAACATTATCTTACTCTGCCACTGTATCTTCCTCTTTTCTTCACAGTTTACTATGTGGCAAGTGTCACGTGCTTCACATTTTATCTCATTAATAACCTTGTGATACAAACCATATCACTAGACTTAAAAGAGTCCTTGAAATTACAGAGCTTCCCAAGAGGCGGTGGTGGAATGCAGCTTCAGATATATTGGACTCCAAAGCCAACGTGCGGTCTCTCCACTGATGCCGGCTGTCCAGTCAGCAGCGTCCCCCTCCACCCCTCGGGGGCCTGCAGAGTGGCCATCACCCTCTCCGCACAGCAACGCTTTCTTGTTTCATGGTACAATATAATGTTCTATTTTCCGTTAGATATTTCTAATTGTTCTTTATGCTTCCTTCATGATTTCTCATCTTCCTACTTCTCCCTCAACACCAATGGTCCCTGAGATTTTTATTATTTAGATTCTACTTCTTCCACTGTCCTACTATCTTAGTGCTGGTTTTTATTTTGGTGTTTTTGCTGTCATCCCTAGAAAGCTGGTTCTTCTAAAGCTTTGCTCTTCTGACCCTCATCCCTGAATCATCCTTGAAATAAAACAGCGAGAACAGAATTCAAGGGGTTTCGGAGTTGTACACGCCCACAATATCTACTAGGTCTACGGTGCCACAGTACCGGCATGGTGGCTGCTGACTAGATGGGCTCTCGTTACGTAAATATAAGTACATAGTACATAGATAGGGTGGAAAACTTTTAGGAAAGACACAGAGAAGCTGTTGAGGATGATTCCTGTCCTGAGTTGGGAGCAGAGGGAGACTCAGTGACCCCTGCGTTCTCTTAGTACTATTCAACTTTTCACTATGTGCTGAAATCTTTAAATAGTAATGGCACTAATAAGTGCCTTCACAATAAGATTTTTAAGCCCTTAAAATGACAAAAAGACACCCAAATTCATGCATACAGCACTCAAAAAGAGGGTCCAATTCTAGGAATAGTATTCAGATTTTGCCTTCTGTTTTATTTTAGCAGTGAGTGCTCTAAGACTCTTCTGCTCAATAACCTGAGAGTGCTGACGTTCTAACACACAGTCACCTTTTTAATCTGAGAAAAACTGTAATTGGGATAATTAAGTGAGATTTTATTGATGCTGTCGTGGCAGGGTTTAAGAGTTTTGGGGATATTCCATTGCCTCACCTCTCTTCTGTGATTCTTTGGAATATTGACAGTAATTTTTAGTCTTTTGCCAAAAAATACTCAATAGAAGCCACTTCTTTTGAGTAACTAGTCCCACAGCTCATCTTCTAGTTTTCTTTATATTCCAAAAACATCACCAATAACTAATAGGTCAAAGATTATAAGTTTGCTATTCTAAGCTGTGTTGATATATATAATAATTCTTAAAAACAAATTTTATTTTCCGCATTGAACTTTTCGATTGAATTTTAGAAAGTCACCTTTTCAAACCACACTTTATTAACAGACAGCAACTGATTCTTTAACGTTCAATTCTGTATATAATTTCTTTCAACTGAAAAATGAGAATTGTATTTGTGTTTCTTTAATTAGAAATATTTCTCCTTCCTGATAAAACTTCAGTTCTCCTATGTGGTAGTAAAATACCACTTACAGTGAGTTTAATTTAAAATCTATTAGCTAAAAACATGTTTACTGGCAGTGAACATTTTCTTGAAAAGAAGATAATCTCTTATTTAATTACTTGGAAAAATAGTTATTCAGACACATTCTAATTGGAATTTTAATAACAGTTAACTGCCAACTCACCCAAGGAAAATGAATCTAATTTTAGTAATAATTATCTGAGAATAAGAAACATCAAAAGTAAGTTTTGAGTTCAATATATTAAGGAAAATCAAATCCGTGCTCTGAGTTTCATCTTTTTTTAGGTGTCCTAATTAACTTAGATGAAAGAAATATTGATCAATAAAATGAACAAAGGAGCATAAACCGAAGAAGAAAAGGGGCATAAAATAATGATTCATATGAATTTGAACTTGAATTTCAATCACAGCTCTGATGCTTACTATCCATTTAGCCTTGGGCCCTAATCTGTAAAACTCGATAATAATAGTCATAATATGTTTTCCTCTAAGAACGTTGGGTAGGTTAAATGAATTTAGCTCACAATGAGTACTCAACAAATCATAAATCTTATTATTAATAAGCTATATGAGTTTGTAGGAAAACACATAAAGGTATTACTTTGCATCATGGGGATGATTTATTGTGGAGAAAACCGAAACATCATCTCAGGACCTACATACTAACTCTGGAGCCTTTCAACAGAGCTCTGTGTGTGCCCCAAGGAAAATCAAAGTGGCAGTTCGGTCTCCCAAGACCACCTCAGCGTGGACCCAGGGGCCTGCCTTTTTAGTTGGGATTTATGCTTTCTAGGAGGGAAGATCTGAACTGCTCAACAGGGTCCTACCAATATGAAGATTCGGGAGCAAACTTCATGTCAAGCAGCTTCTTTATTCCCACCTCGGCATGAACGTCGATCCCGGGCCCTGATCAGTTTGAGCCAGAGGATGAAGGACAGGTAGAATGATGCTTTCACACGTTCCCCGTGGCAACTTTAGGAAAAAGGAATGTGAGCAAGCACTTTCCCCTAGAATAAGTGCGTGGGCACGGCAGGAATATAAATCTTCGTGCAAATATCTTGAGTACCAAAGTCCAGATGGAAAATGCACAAGTCTGATTACACAGTTATCCAGGAATTGCCTGTAATGAATCCAGCTGAAGTACCCATTCCTGCCCCGTGGTCTAAAAACTCTCAGAGGAAGTACGCCGCAGCAATCATCAGACCCGGTCTGTTCCACTGTTTCTTTCCTCTCTCGCTCTCTCTTTCTCTCTCTCTCCCTCCCTCTCTCCCTCTCCGCATGTGTGTGTGTTACTAAGGAAGGAAGCCAGGGCCTTCACATCGAATTACATCCTCAGCCTTTAAAAAAAAAAAAAAAAAAAAAAGATCTTACTAAGTCATTAAGTGTCCCAGGCTGGACTTGAATTTGTGATCCTCCTGCCTCAGCCTCCCAGACTCTGGGATTATAGACATGCTTTGTCTTACAGATCACTCCCTTACGCTGCCAGACATGGAAAGTCTGAACAACATTTTTCATATACGTTATCTGCCTTTCTTCAAGGTGTTTCAGGCAGGACCATGTATCTGGTATCTATTACTCTGTGTTTTCCCACAGCAGACGTCAGCCCTTTATATTTGATCCGAATGCACTGAAAACATGAAATCTCAACAGTATGGGAGAAAAAGAAGATGCCTGAACGGATGGAGAAAGTCTCAAAGGAGCCTGAATTTTTGATAAATCAGTGTTAGACAAATTGGTTTAAAGCAAAGCAAAGTGTTCCTAAATTCTTATTTGAGCCGTCACTTTTCTACAAGAATACGGGAGTAGTATTCCAGGAAGCAGTCGATGGCTAACCAGACCATGAAAACTAGCAGCTCATCCCCCGGGGGTCGACCGAGGCTGTTCTTTCCAAGTCTCCTTCAAACACGGCTCAAGAGAGATGAAGTTTGATGACAAGCCTCTAAGAACCTTTCATTTATCAAATGCACAGATTAGATCACGGTTCAGAAAGGAGAGCGCCAATAATCCAAAGAAATTAAATGAAAGGGTAGAATTCCATACAAGTAAAAACCTCTGTACACTTCCACTGTAGCTGACTTCAGAGAAGCAAACCTGGACCACAGCATTCCGTACGGGGTATCAGCTATTGACATTTGAGTTCCGGAAGCGCAGTGCAAACAATCCCAGCGCCCGGAAGAGGGCGCAGGCCACAGAGCTGCGGCTTCAGTTCCTTCCCCAGCAGAATGCTCTGCGCAGGAGCCAAGGCCTTCAATGAGCCACCGTCCTTGTGAGCCCAGCTACTACTGCAATCATCGACAGTCATTCTGTTAGACGCTGCGCTACAAGCTGGAGGTGTGATTACAACCAAGACACCCCTCACATACTTCCTATCTTTTACCCAAGGGAGAGTGGGCTTGCCAAGCATGCCTGGTAAGACCAATGCCTAGAGCTTGTACAAGTGAAATTAAGTCTCATTCAGGTATTCTTGAGGCTCTTGTTTTCAAAAATAAATAAATAAAAGGCTACTGAGAGTAAAGGTGTTATGCTGAACCCTGTCCCACCAGTATGAGCAGTTAACTTAGAAACGCTGCAGGCGTGATGGGACTGTGGCCCACTGCAGGTACTTACTCCAGGCCGGCTTGTGGGAGGGGCTTCACCAGGGCTGCACAGCGGATTTCTCCACTCCTCTGTCTTCTTTATCTACCTCCTTTTGTACCCTGCTCTCAGAGAAACTATGCATTCTCTGTTCCTCTTTTTATCTCTCACCCTAAATAAACACTGTCACATCTATTTCAATTTTAGTTTTATATTTGTACTGGAATTACTGCTTTGTTGTTTTGATTACGTTGGGTAACGCATGTAACTTCACTTGTATTATGGGTTAAATGAGTTTAGCAGATTTCTCTGGTACCCTGAGTTAATGAGAAACTTCTCTGAACTTCCAAAGCTATGATTCACAAATGAGCCTTGGCGAGCCAGCCTCTGGCAAGTTGGGGGTGGTCTGTGTCTATGTATATAGTGCTCTTAGTCTACTTCATTTATGTTTGTCCCTCCGTGTCCCCAAACGTGGTGAAGGATGCAATGTGATAAAGAGAGAACCCATAGGCATGTTTGGAGGGGTACTGTACATTTAAATTCCAAAGCTCTGGCATTATGATGTGGAGAGTGACAATAAATGAATGGTCTCCCTCAATGAAACAAACTGCAAAATTTCTAAGGTTTTAGAAGTGAAGTGTTCTAGAAATAAAATCACCAGGAAAGAGGAGTTACAATTTAAATAAGCCCCAAATCTCTCACTTGAGTCTATTTTTCCTCTAGAGCAGAAGAGTTTCATATTTGTAGTATAGCCACTAAGTACCTGTGATTATTTATATTAAGATTAATTAAAATTAAGTAAAATTTAAAATTTAATCCTCAGTCACACTAGTCACATTTTAAATGATTGACTGGTCAGTGGTTAGTGACTTCCATAGTGGACAGCAAGGATAAAGGATATTTCCACTGGAGTAAGTTTAGAAGTACTCTAGAACTCTTGATTTCCAACTCCCAAGGGTGTGTCAATTGCTTATAGAACTATAGCCGAAACATGGATGAAAGTATTTTAATTAGTGGAGACAAATAGAACAGAGTCAAGAGAGTGTCATCAGGCCTGGGGTGTAGCTCAAGGGTAATATGGTTGCTTACTATAGTTGACACCATGGGATCCATCTCCAGCACGGGGGAAAAAAGGAGAAAAAAAGAAAGAGAGAATGCATCCAATGCTGAAGGAAAAAAGAAGAAATCATTCTAGGCAGTAACAGAGGAACAGAGTCTCACTTAAAATCGATGTTTCTAATATTCCAAAATAAAAATAAAAGAGGAAGAAAGGTAGTACAACTTCACAGGATTTTGTGCCCATTCCTGACAGCTCCTCAGCCCAAAGAGTGCAAAAAGTTTAATTTTTCATGTTCTTGGCATTTTCCCTCAGATGTCACAGACCACTAAAAAACAGCCTTACAAGTCAGTTTCAAGTTTCTTATCTATCTATAGTGCAAGACCTCATCCCCAATTTCATCTGAATCTTATTACCGGGGTTATCAGAGCTCAATCTAGCACTTCTTACTATTGTCTCAGCTTTAGCATAACCAAGAGAATACAGACTCCGCGGTAAGAAAATGGCTCAGATGACCGCCAACCCGAAGGGGTGGGAGTGCCAAACTGATTATAGGTGGAGGTGCACAATACT
Organism: Hystrix cristata; assembly: GCA_004026905.1. NCBI lineage: Eukaryota > Metazoa > Chordata > Mammalia > Rodentia > Hystricidae > Hystrix > Hystrix cristata. Next base: position 11,883 of record PVJO010005186.1, read on the forward strand.
TTCTGCATTTTACCTAAGTGATTTCAACATACTTTTCTAGGAGGAAAAATACCATTTTCATTAAAAATGCCTATTGCAAAGTTTTTCACAACAAAATTCTGGCAAACTCTAACCTCTGTCATAATTCCTAGGTTATCACCATTTTTCTGGAGTATTTTGTAAGCATACTCATATGAAGTTCTGCACCTGCCTAGAGAGAATTAATCTTATACATTAATAACCACATATATAATTTAAAAATTATCATATAATTAGTATAACTGATTTTTTTGTTAAAAACTACCGAAGTGCTAATACAGATGAGTAATAAAATATCTTTCATATACATCCTGTCTTTCTGAATGCCAACTCCACTGAATATACAATCACCAGCACTTAGGAACAACACAAATGCCAGGGGTTAGTCTATAGGTAACAACTGGCCCAAGGAGATGCAGAAAAACTTACCACCTGCCCACATACAAATGCTAGAATACACTAGTGAGAGATGGGTGTTCACATGTTAATCGAATGAAAAAGTATGTGAAATAGTTTCCACTAAACTGAGTCAGCTATAGTGAGAGTGTTCACTTTCCCAAGGGGACACGTATTGATATCAATACTGTATAACCAATACGGTGCTACACTATGTCGTAAGCCAACAGCACGAACAAAGTGCTCATTATGTTTTCTATATGTAACTGAAGGACACATAGAGACATAGTCACACCTGTTGCGGTTTGCTATTGAAAAGACAGACATCAGCTTTTTCCACTATAGAAGTTCGTGAAAAAAAATCATGCCAAGGAACTTAATACGGCTCAAAATAAGAAGAAGGATGTTGGGGGGCAGGGTGGAGCAGAAAAGGAGGGAGAAAGGAGGAGGAAGAGGGCAATTTCAAAACCTGTCCTGGGCATTTAGTGGTGACAAAATACATGGATCTGCACCCAGCAGATCAATGAAACAGCTCTGAAGCACCATGTCTGGCCATCACCTGGAAATAAGAAGTGAGACTCAAAACACTTCTACATGATAAAATAAAACTTTTTTTTTCAAAACAGAAAAAATATTTGTCTTCCTTATTATGGAAAAGGCTGAATTACTTCTAAGCATTATTCTTTGTCTTTGGGAGATGTGTATGATTACATACTGTATGATTTTGTTGGCCTAGTATTTTGTGTGCATGTGCATTACTGGGGATTGAACCCAGGGCCTTTGCACTGAGCTATATCTCTAACCTCTTTTTTTTTTATAATTTATTTTATTTTAATGGTACATTTTAGATCTATATAGTGATAACATTCATCATAGGGGATTTGTACCTGTGCATGACGTATCTTGTTGCTTCTTTTTTTCCCATTCCCCGCCCTTCCCTTCACCCCCTCCTCCCTGATTATTTACAAAAGCTTTGTATCCATTTTTTCCTTCCATTTCTTATTTCTCCAACCCCTTTTGTATTTTTTATTTTGCTGCAGTATCTTGCTAAGTCTGCCTAGAAGGGGTTCATATTTGCATTCCTCCTGCCTCAATCTCCCAGAATTACAGGCACACACTGCCATCATGCCTGGCTGACTTACAATCGTGAAAGAAGAAATTATGATGCCAACTTGAGGGATATCTACTAAGGCTCTTTGGGGCTAGTGATGAAAGTTTGGTATCCCGACTGTGGGGGTGGGCACACATATCTATCCTTGAAATAAAAGGTTGTACAACTAAACATTAAAAAGTGCATGTAAAAACAGACTAAATCCAATAGGGTCAGTAATTTAGCTAGCTAACCAGTTTGTATTTATGTCACTGTCCTGGTTTTGATACTTTACAATATTTTAAGTTATCATCATTGGTGGAAGGCAGGCTTAGGATATATGGTAATTATTTTCAACTTTTGCAAATTTCTTTATGAGTCTAAACTTATTTCTAAAAAAGTCTTTAAAAATAAATATCTAGAAACAATTTTTTTCTGTAAAAAAGATTTTAAAAAGAAAAATACCTAAACCAAGAGAATATGGGAATTTCTTGTATATTATGCCAATTTTCTGTCAATTTTTAATTATATCAAAATTCTAAAGTGAACAAAACCAAAAAGGATATTGGATTGCTACTAGAAACTTCAAAGAGCCGGTTTCTAAGGTTCTTGTAACAATATGTAAATAGACATCAGGCTCAAATACTGTTGTGCCACAGACCTTGTCTAGTAACAACATCACGGCTTGCTGTCTCCACATACAAAGCTACTACTTCCGACTCTGCAGTGCAGGCACGGGACCTCCAGTGCCGTATGGCCACCACTGCCACCTGACTCTGGGTACCAACGGAACTGCCCCATGGTCCTAAAAGTGCTGCTACAATAGTCCTGCTTTTTCAGGGAAGAGGTTCTGACTCCGTGTTGTAGCAGGTGGAGGGTGCCTGGGCCAAGGGGAGTAATAGCCTTGACTGTAGTCAACAATCGGCACATGGTTATGTAGCGTTCTCGGTGTTCATAGTGAAAGGCAGACTGTCCCTTGAAATGGGGGTGACTCCTAAATGACAATGACAAAGGTCATTCTTCTGCTAACTGAACCAAATTCTTATCCTAAGGGGAAGGCGGGTCTGGATTTCAGGAATAACCATCAGTGAGGCCAATAGCCCAAGATACAGAATCAGGCCAGATGTTCTTGACAGAGATGACTGTGAGGTGAATGGGGCACAGTCCCTTTAATTTCCCAAATATATCAGAGAAGTTGCTTCTCAAGGGAAAGGAAACTAACACCTGCTTGTGGATATGTGACCGTGTATCAGATGTGCTGAATAGCAAAGCGAATATGCACTTTTCTCACCCTTAATGACAAAGCAATCAGATCCCCAGCACAGAAATATTTGTACATACACTATTTACTTTTGCTTCTTAGATAATTTTTAACATGGGTAGTAGGGAAGAGAAGGGATGAGATGGCCAACAATTAAGATGTATAGAAGAAAGAAAAGAAAATGAAATTGCCTACTAAAGGGACAATAAATATTAGTAGAAGTGAGGCAAAATCATCTAAGTCATAGTATTTGTTTTGCTATGAAAATTACTCATATGAAATTACTCATGTGGAAACTACTCAAGCTAATAGTGTAGAAATGCAAATTACTCATATGAAAATTACTTGAGCTTAATAGTGTAGAGATGCAAATCTACAATTCTAAATTTCACTGTTTCATGAGAACCATGTATACTTTTAGCCCACCCCAATATAAATATGATGTAACTTAATGCTAATCTTTTAATACTGAAGTATTCAATTATGCATACATTTCCATTGACGTTCCCCAAATAAATAACATGAAAAACTGCTGATTTTTATTATTTTGGGCAAATAAGCAAACTTCACCAAAGAGGTAACAAATCATTACTGTCATTCACGGTCAAATAGTTGCTATTGCCTCATTTATCTGTCACCTTCTTCTGAAACTACAGATAGAACCTGTTATGAACAAACTGAGGATAATTTTGATATTTTGGGCAAATGTGTTTCGATCCTGAAAATATAATTAAATAATACATACATGTACTGATATCTTTGGGTGGACTTTTAAAGGAAAAGAAAAAAAGAACTTTCAAACTCACTTGATATTATAGTCTAGCTAGATACATTGTCTTTTGTTTTAAATTTTCCAAGAATATTTCCAATAGGCACTTGCTTCTCCAAGTTCTTTTAAAATTAAGTTATGTCACTGTTTGTATCTCCCAAACAGAAATAAAGCATTGTTCAAATTATAGAACTATCCAGAAATTTTGTTTTATGTACCAGTTAAAATTTTAGTTGAAACAAAAAATACAATGTAGTAGAATCCCTGCAAATCTATAAAACTCAAAATTTTTTCTAGGAATGAAAACATGGATAATGGATAAAATCTGAAATGTTTGAGGGAAAAAAACTATCTGAAAACACATAAATTTTAGGACTTGCAAGATATTTAGGCTACTTTTTCCTTACTGGTCTAACTGATGATATTTCACTTCCTAAAACAGGTATATAAAGTCAGTCAACATTATGATTATTTAACTTCAGTAAAAACAATATTTGCCAATTGTCATTAATATATTTCTATGCAGACTGAGCCCCAAATCAAGAGGTTTTAATGAGAAATTTGAAGTGCTGCTGAGGGAAAGTTCCTGGCTAAGTAGAGGGCAGGGAGACAATCAGAGAAAGGACTTGGAGGGGGAATTTGTTGTGGACCACATTCCCAAGACATTCTAGATTCTTCCTACAGGCCAAGATAAGAGAAGGTGAGGATCCAGGGTGTCAGATAATCGAATTAATACTGAATTCCAAGAGTACACTGCTTTCTCAAAACAAGATGCAGGGAGCTAAACTCCAAACTGCTAAGCTAGATGGAGAACTCCTTTGAATCTAATTCAGGGGGTAAAAGGATGTAACAACAGACTACTCCAAAATGTTCCTAGATCCTGCACCCAAGACAGCTCCTCAGGTATTCATGGAGATAGATCCAGGAATATTCATCCAGCAAATTGAGGTGGGTGCTTGCTGAGGACTCAAATTGCCAAGTTCTATTCTTGGGCTGAGGCAAGAAGCAGGACAGCGGAGCTTAGATGCAAGTGAACTCCCATCTCAATGAAGAACTCAGAAACCAACACATGACAGCTGGGTTTGAATACCAGGAACCAGATAGACATGCTCAAGTGGAAAGGGAAACAGATGTGGGGAGGAAGAGATCACTTGGATCGCAGATGAGTACACAGACCTGCCCAGCATATGCTGCGCATATTCTAGAGTTTCATATGCCACTAGGCCTGGTCCTTTCTTTTACTTTTACAGCTAAATTTTTATTTTTATTCATTTTTTTAGACCCAGTTCTCATTGATGTATAAACTGACAGATTTTTTTTTTAAACTAACAGATTTTAATAGCAAGCAAAAGGGGAACGATTCATCATTTCATGTTATTATTCAAGCAATTCATATTAACTATAGAAGCATTAGAAAAATATTTTAAAACTTAAAAAAGAAAAAAATCCCATAATTCCACCACATAAAGACAAGTGCCATTAAACTTTTGTATAATCTTTCAGTATATCTCACATTATATATACAGTTTTATATACGTATATATCATTATTACAAAAATAGGAAAATCTACTATATACTCTTCATCAGATGATCACATTATTATAGTCATCTCCTCTGCCAGGCAGGCAAGGACAGTATCTTGCTTATCACTCTCTTCCTAGTACAGTACAGGAAGACACAGATAGTTTATAGTTTTTGATAAGTATTGCCAAATTTTTCTTGCAGTGAGTTACACCAATGTATAAACCCACAAGCACTTGTAAGAAGTTTATTCCCCTTCACTCACAACCAAATTACATCTTATCACTTTTTCAGAATCTTTGCCATTTCACGGGATTAACTTGCCTCTCATTTTTCCATATTTGCATTGCTAAACTGTTAAGCCTGAGTAATTTTCATACGGGCTATTTTTATTTGCAAAACAAACATTACTCCTCCCATGACTTTGCCTGAATCCAGCCTTTGCTAATATAAACTGCCTCGTTAAAAACCTGAATTAATGGAGGTTTTATGTGTCCCTTTGTCAGCCTCCCTGGAAATAATGACACCGGTCCGGCTGTGCCACTTCCTTGGGCTCGTTTCAGTTCAAGGCCCACGCAGGTCATTAGTTATCCTGGGCATCTTCGCCATGCGCTCCACGGGGTCCCTTCCTGACCTTCAGCAGTAATAAGAGAGTTTAAAGATGAATTCGGGGTAGAAAAATTATGGACTATGGATTCAAATCCTCATTTTTCCACTTACTGGCCTTAAACAAGACAACAAAATCCCCAAGGGCTTCAGGTTCCTCATTTACAGGAAACGATGTCAATTTGTCTCACAAGGTTGCTAACAAAGAGCAAATGATATAAAATATGTAAAAGCGCCGTATTATGTAGGTTATCATTGCTCTTGTTACTACCGTCCTTGGGGAAAGTATTACATCCATCACATGTTTTGAGGCAAATTAGCAAAGACAGTTTCCTTGTCAAGGCTAGAAGTAAAACACAAGAGAGATTTGACATTGCTGAGGAGAATAAACACGGCTATTGAAGTTTGTGCTTCCTGAGGAAGCTAATAAAGCTAATACGAACTTAGAACTTAGTCCGCTGACACCATAATGTCATTCTCAGTTGTAACCCAATTTGCCCCACTTGTCTTCCCACAGAAGTGGAAATTTGTGCTGCAAAGATAAGCGCATTCTCTCAGGGGTTATTCAAGCGTGGGGGGCACTGGCCGATGAGAAAAAGAAGCCTGGAGCTGAGGAAAGTACTGGGTGGGAATCCTAAATGAGCTAGCACACTTGCAAGTCTGGCTTTCTTGCTTGAACTTTTAGAGAGCAAAAGAAGAAGCGTTTAAAATAATATGTCCTGTGACCACTCTTTTTCTGCAGGCTTCATGCAAGTGAGACGAGTTCTGCCAACCGACTCTTACGTGATTTCCTGACTGCTTGGTTAAGTCTCCACCTCAAAACAGCACTGCATAATTCCTCAAAATGCTTAGAAGCAGATTATATTTACCTTTGTTCACTTTAAAACAATACATAAATATGTATTACAGTATCTTTAGAAGAAATAAAAGAGCATTACAAAATCCATTTCTGGGGTGCATTTTTCCTTATTAAGGATCGGGGAGGTACTGGAAAAAATCCTGTTGACAGAAGGGACCACCTAGCTCATAGTTCCTAAATTATGATCCTCAAATTCCTTGAGTCCTAGCAGCTACTCTAAATGGACATTCTAACACAGATGCCATTAAACTGTCCTAGTGAATTCATCAGAACTTTTATGTCTACTCAGTAATCTTCTAGCTTTATCAGACACTCATGTAGCTTTTATAATGGGCTAACATAAAATGAATAATCACTATTTTATAGACAAACATTTTGAACTGATAAATAACTCTAAATTAGTTCCTGTTAGCTAAAAGGCTGGGCAAAACAATCAAAAATCCTTGGCCTAATTTTATAAATGAGGGAATTTGGATGCAACATTGCCCAAAAAGTTAGCAGCCAGTATGGAATTGGGACATTAATCTTCCAAAAATTTTTCCTTCAAATTAGTAAATAAAATCCTCAGTCTTTTATTTAAGTGCTCAATAGGCAGATATGAGTCCCCCACAAGTGCACGTTCTGGCCATGAGAGTCTCTGTCAGGGTACAGAAAGGTGAGTAAGACAAATTCTCTGCCCTTCCAGAATTTTGAGCCCAGGGAGAAAATGTATTTACATAAATAAGAAATGCAAAGAATAAAATGGTAAGTGCTATCAAAAAGATAAATATAATGAGCTACCTAGGTTAAGAATGTAGGAGATTTAGACTGTTTTGGTTTTAAGCAGAACACTTCATTAGCATTTTTAAAGACATGTGTTAGTAGGGTACCCAGCTATACTCAGTACTGGTCACTTTCGCCCATGAATGCAAATTGCTCTCCTTTCATCTGTTTACTTCAACCTGAGATATAAAAGCCCCATAAAGCCTTAAAGTAAGGCTCAGTTCAATATCATTTCCTCTGTGTGTTTTTGCTATCAACAGCCTCTAGGGATTCCTGCTGCACATGTGGCACTTTATTGCACAAAGCCTGATGAACTTATATGCTTTTATTAAAGGTAAAAATTATTCATGACAGCTATTAAATAACTGGAATGTGTTATGTACATGTCCCAATTCCCCACAGTGAATATGATCATTATGTACAGCAAACATGTACTAATAAAAGTACAAAACACATACAAAAAATAAAGACAGTAAGGAAGATGATATTCAACAGGTGCTCCTACAGAAGGGTTTCATAGTTGGGGGATCGGGCTCAATTCTAAATAGAACAAGAGGGCTGGGGATTTAGTTCGGTGGTTAGAGTTTTTGCCTAGCAAATGCAAGGCCCTGAGTTTGATCCCCAGCACCAAAAAAAAAAAAAAAAAAAGTGAAGATGCGAAGATGTCTAATCAACAATTAGGGTGGGGTCAACGAATTGAAAACTATCAAGAGAAAACATCAAGGTTATTACAGTTCTTGCTAGACTGACTCAATAGGATTCTTGCTGAAGGAAGATGAGGGTGATTGTATCCAAAGAAAAATGCATTTTTGCTAAGCTGATCCACCAGGATTTTTATTAAGACTGGACTAAATGGGTCATGGTTAGAACCCAAAAGAGAGATTAGCCAAAAGAGAACTCAAAAGGAATTTGATTCAAATTTGGTCAAAGGAGAGAATTTTGTCAGTACTTTGATCTTGTCTACCTTTTTGACCATGTATCCTAGAACTCTACCATATTCTGTCTATATTCTGTCCAAAATGAATAAAGGACATGGGGTTCCCAAGGTATCTCAATTACTTCCTGTTTTCCTGCCTCGTCCCTGAGGTTCTTTCCTTCTGGAATGCCTTTCCTCTTCCTGTTCTCTCAGCATTGTTTCCTTCAGCAAACTGCCTACTACTCTAGCACAATCCTAACTCCATACCCTGTCTGATGAGGGATGATGGGAGACAGAATTCTCTGGCAGGTCACATCGGGCAGGAACCCACAGGCAGATTTCTACTTACCACTGTTGCTATGAGTGAAGTACAGCACAGAGGTTGTTCTCACAGCTCAAAACCAAAGTAAGTAGAAACTGGGTGACCATCACAAAGGAGCAGGTAAAGAGGAGGAACCAAACAACAGAGCTGAAGTCGGTGAGATAGAAAACTTATAAACCCAGAGGAGCAATGGCACAGAAGGGAAGTATGAAAACACAGAGTGTGAAAAGTTCTGGACATGGTTCTCCAGTTTTGGGCACGAACGTGTGCTTGAGTTGGAGAAATAAATGGCACGTGCACTTTGTCTGTCTCCCTCCCCAGACCTAGATTAGGATAGGAATCCCACAGCAATCTTTGCAATTCTAGACCACCACACCGCCACCCCGACCCTGCCACCAGAAAGCTCTTGGACCACAAAGCTTGTTATCAGTGTTGGCTAACTTTGTGGCATGAGGGACATAAACAGTTATGGGGGAAATAGCTAGAAGGAAACTGTGGGTGCTGTGAACAGAAGGGTGTGGGATTTTCATGCAGTAAGTAGAAATAGGCAAAATTTTGTGGTGTTGAAGTGACCAATGGGTAGCGGTAACAAAGATTCTTCACAGAAATGAATTTAAACTCTTCAATTCAAAATATTTGATTTCTGTGATTTTGACCTAATAGGGTTCTGGATTCAGCTCAGGGCCAGAGTGCTTGCCTAGTGATTTTGACCTAAAATGTATAAGAGTTTTGGTGAATCCATTTCAAGATGAACATGTTGAATCACCTGGCTTTGCCCTCACAGGATTAACTCTGGAGAATTCTGCTCTATTAAGTAAATTGGGAATGTTTATACTCTGCGGAGCAGCCATCAGTTTTCACTGAAACACATTTCATTCCAAATCAGAGCTCAGCTCATAGAACACACCTACAAGAGAAAATGCTCCATCAAGTCTTTGTCTCACTCACTTCCCCAGCATGCTTGTGATATCCTCAAGTAAATATACTGCCTGGCAGTTGATCTATAATATTTTAGTATGTAGTACACCAATTGTTGGGTAGACACCCAAATGGATTCAGACCTGCAAAGCCTGAAATAGTCCCCTCCAAAACCAAAACAGGAGTTACTAACGGAAACCAGGGCAGGAGAAACATGAGGGTAAAGATCCCTTAATGAGCAGTGGTGGCTAAGGGTCTGAAACATTCTGCACTCATACCTATCAGCTACACCTCGTGTTGAGGGAACAGACGGGCTTCTGTGTGTTTGCTTGCTACTTAAATCATAAATTAGGGATGAGTGGAAATCTAAAAGAACATTAAAATGTGCCAGTTTCATAAGAGAAGGGCAGGTGTGAGGTAGAAGGAAGAGAGGTGACCACAGAGGGTATGGCCAAGCACACACATAGGTGAAAAAATCAAAATATGCCACCCTGAATATCTCACTTTGATACATGAATTATTTGGAGCTAGGAACAATCAACAAAAAGCAGACTGGAATAAGTATCTTCCCTCTCCTTATCTGCCTAAAATAGGGGAATAGATTTCCCTTTTAGAGGTTGTCCTCCTCAAACCAGGAGAAGGAGGAAAACCATTCAGCAGAGGTGGAGACAGAGCTGAGCCTGCATTAAAAAAAAAAAACACCTTACTAATGATCTTAATCTGCCATTAATTTTCTTTATATATTTACCTTCCCATGATTTACCACCCCTAAAATCTTAAAATACCATCTCTCTAGTAACTTTTCCACAATTTATCACCCTTTGTCGAAATGGTATATGAACCCCTAAATCTAACCACTTCTTCAAAGTTTTCACTTCTTTCCTGTGAGGCCCCTGGATATACAAAATTTCAAGAATGATAATATCAAATAAAATGTGTATGTTCTTTACATTATGGATTTGTCATTTGTCAGTTTAATTTGCAAGCCCTGGGGAAAGAACAAGAAGATAGAGGAAAAAACATTTTCCTCCCCTGCACAGGCCTTTTCTCATTCAAGTGATTTTTTTTTCTCTCTTGGCTACACAATTAGAATCACCTTGGGGTCTTTAAAGACTTCCGAGGCTCAACCTACAGCCAAGAACAATTAATATAAAATCATTTTAGGGACCCAAGCCTCAGCATATCTTTAAACTCCTCAGGTAACTCTGTGCATCCAAAGTTAAGAATGAATGTCTTATCCATTTGGTGATGAAGGTATGGAGTAGAGCCCAGTGACCCAGAGAAGAGACAAAAGTCAAAGCTAGAAAGCAAAGTTAATATTTGTTGACCATCTCGAAGTATTTGTTCCAAGGTGGATGCCAAGAGTATCTGAAAAAGAGTAAGATCATGATGAAGTGCAGCATAATAAACTAAAGCAATGTGGCCTGGAGCATTTCCAAAGGGGGAGTTTCATTTACGTTTGCTGTCTTTGGATATAGGTGTCTGAGGAGACACGCAGTTAATGTCAGCAGACAGGACCTCTCAAAGTTGCTTCTTCTAGCTCTGACTTCTCAATACATCATGTGTTCATTTGTTTATCCTGACATCCATCACTTTGTATTCTAATTGTTTAAATGCCTCTCCTTCCTGCTCTACTGGAATTTTCTTTCTTGAATGAGAGATTATTTTGTTATAGAACAGTAACATTTTTGCCTATGTACAGTATTTACAGTATTTAATAAATCTTTATTGAGCAAATGATCTATTTGTGTGTATATTATTCACATGGTATTTTAGTCCATCAAAGTTGCTGTAATAAAAATACCATAAACTGTGAAGCTTAAACAACAAATATTTATCTCCCACACTTCTAGAGGGTAAAAGTCTAAGGCAGAAAGACCATTTGTGACTATCAGATGCCTAGTTTATAGACCACTTCTCACTGTGTCCAAATAGGGTGGATAGGGTAAGAGAGCTCCATGAGATTTCTTTGCTAAGAAGACTAATCTCATTCATGAGGGCACCACTCTTATAGCCCAATTATCTCCCAAAGGCCCCACCTAGAATCAAGACCTCTCTGGGTGTAACATTTAAACATATGAGTTTTGGAAAGACATGAACATCCAATCCATAACACATAGCTTCTAGGTACAGCATTTAGGAACTCTCTTCTTTCAGACAAATCGAAAACACTTAGACTAGGGGCACAAAAGAAATGACAAAGGTATTTCTTATTAAGAAATATATAAAATCAAGTGCTTCTCTTTAAGTAGTTCAGCTCATACAAGGTAAATACATCTCCTGTATCAGAAGGAGATACTATGTTCAGACCAGGCATGACTCAGTTTTATACAAATCCAAAAGCTAAAAATGAGGCAGAAAGATATTTTAATTCTAATCTAATTTATAACTAATTCATGAGGGGAAAGTTCCGCTTTTTAAAATTGCTCTGAAAATTATCTGCTTAAAGAAGACTGCATGATGTAAATGAGAATGGGCGGAGAAATTATTCTAGGTTCAAATACTGCCCAGGGCTGCCACAGCTATGTTCAAGTTGTATTGGTTTTCTGTCAAATAAAGCTAATGTGTGTTTAAAAAAAAAAAAATGACCTGCTTACCCTGTTACCATTGTTAAATTCAATTGCTTTAATAAAAGAGATGGTGTGTGTAGAATAAAACTCCGCTGATAACCTATTTAAATCAACTAAAGTTTAGTCTAACTCATTCAGTGTTTGCTGAAAATCTACCATAAACTGTATCTCCATATCCAGTATGCCCATAATCCCATCAATAAATAGATACCATATTTTGTCGTAAATTGTTAAGATGAGTTCAGTGGAAGATTGCAAACAGCCTAGACTCAAGTAGAACGCAATGTCAAGAGTATTGATTTCATTCAACACCACAAATTTACCATAGCCCATGCATTGCATTAAATAACAGGGATCCTCAGGGGAGAAGATGGCCCTGCCCCCTCCCCGCCTCAATGGAGTTTACAGCTTAGTAGAGGGAGGAAACAGCAGTTAGGTAAAACATCAACCAAACAATGAATATATACTGTGATAAGTGCAATAAAGGGTAAAAAACAGGTGTCTGAAAGATAATAACAGAAGGCAAACTAAATCAAATTGGATATTCGGAAGAATTTCTCCGAAGAAGCACCATTTTAAAAAAGAAAAGCACCGAATGTGAAATGGTTCCTGTGGGAGAGATTATGTGGAATGAGACGGACACTACTCAGGTGTAGAGAAGTAACCAAGTAATTACTTTGTCCCTTCAAAAGGAGCAAAGAAAGAAGTCTTGAGATTGGTGATGAATGGGGCTTAAAATAGTGTTACGGTTTATGTCTGGATTTTCCCCAAAGTCTCGTGCACTCACATGTAGGGTTTTGGGGAGGTGACTGGATCACTGGTGTGTGACACTAGATCATGGATGTGTGATACTCATCCCTGGATTAGTCCACTGATGGGTTTATAGGTGGGTGTGATGCTGGGAGGTGAAGCCTGGTGGGAAGAAGTGGGTCACTGTGGGTGTGGCCTGGAAAGATATATATCATTTCTCCTTCCTTAAACCCTGCTGCTTCCTGTCTGCCATATCACAAACTGTCTTTCCTCTGCCAAGCCCCTCTGCCGTGCCACCGGGCCTTGGAGCCAGCTGACTAGAGACTGAAATCTCAACAAACTGTGAGCAAAAATAAACCTCTAATCACTTAATTCATGGGTGTTGGGTACTTTGTCTCTGCAACATGAAAGTAACAGAGACAGATAAGGATCAGAAATCAAGGTCACAGAGGGACTAATGCAGGGTGGAAAGCCAAGTCTACTGTGCAAGGACAGACATAGTGAGCTTTAGTTTTTTCCCTGCAAATTTGAAATAATGACATGTCTCTGGTTCTTTTCCTAACAGACACCTTCTCAGCATGGTCCCAGATCTTAAAGAGACCAAATCTGTTAAGACTGTGTACCTTTATCTCCGCACAGGCCCTCGGAACTCATGCTGGCCAAGAGTGTCACACTCCCCCTGTAAACATGGAGCTCAGCTTGGGAATTTACTTTCGCCATAGGCTAAAACGAGTTGATCTTCATTACCGTTGATTCCTTCCCATTGGTCTTTCTTTGGAGCCCACCATCGGTTTTCTAGGACCTTCAACAGAGGTTCTGACACAGGGCATTTGATATGGTCTTGCCAAAGTAAAGGAAAAGGAAGTTCTGAGTGCTGAAACTGCAAAAATCTTAACACAAATATTACAAGACTACAGAATGGCATACAAGGTACCTAAATATTTCAGTAGGGGTTATATTTAAAGCATTTTGTACAAACAAATGGGTGACATTGGATATTTTTGTATGAGGAGAAAGAGAACTTTAATGTATTTAAATACACAGCTTTTGGCTTAACTAAGCACCAGAGTACATTTTTTCATGCTATATTTAGGTGGCAGGTTTCCATGTGTAAGGAATCATGAATTATTGAAAAGCACTTTGCTAAAATTTGGCAGCAATCCCTGAGCCACAGTCTGAATCGGGTTTTTAAACTTCTAATATTTCTTCATTGTAGGCCTCTATGAAATGAGTGCTTCAGAGAGCTCAGAACACTAAATGGAGTGAGATTTTATAATTAAGTAACCAAATTGGTGACATGACAATATACAGAAGAAAGAATACCAGACCAGAAGTGGGAAGACCTGTGTTTGGACTCCAGCTTCACCACTTCAAAGCCGTTAGGCTTGGCTAGCACTTAATAGCTCCGAGTTTCATTTTCTCATTTATAGAGAATATATGTCTATCTTTCCATGACTCTTGGCCAGAGTACTCCTAAGAAACAAATAGAGCAAAATAAAAAGGATGCATACAATGGCTGTGATAAGACATGGATAGAGAAAATGTGATATATATACACACACTATGAAATACTTTTATAAAATAAAAAGGAAACCCTGCAATTTGTAACAACATAGAGGAGCTTGGAGGACATTGTGTCAAGTGAAATACACCAGGCATGGAAAGACAAATAGCTCATGATCTCATTTACTTGTAGAATCTAAGAGGCCAAACTAAGAAGCAAAGACTCAAGTGGTGGTTACCGTGAGCTGGGAAGGAGGTAGGAGAGAGGGAAGTTGTTGGGCAAAGAATAAAAATTTCAGGTAGGAGAAATAACTTCAAGAAATCTATTGTACTACATAGTGACTATAGCTAATCACAAAATAAAAAGGCTGAATGATAAGACATGGAGTTGCCAAAATTTACCTGAATATAGCTAATCACAATATATTTTGTATTTAAAAAATTCTAAGACAGCGATTTTTAGTGTCCTGACCACAAAAACTTATGTGGGATACTAGCCATGTTAATCAGCTCAACTGAACCATTCCACAATGTGTGCGTGTCTCAAAACATCCTGCCATGATAAACATATGTAATTTTCATTTATCAATAAATAAGGATAAAGGGAATGTTATGAGGAAAACAGCAAAGACATGTTTCTTTTAAGATTTTCAGTCTCAGAAACGAATAAACTCCATGATCCCTGCTTCATGGCTGATTTTCAGATGTGCATGACAGATACCTAAAGCTAAATATTTCTTTTATAAACTCATTCATGAGTTCCGCGAATCTGTTTCTCTGGAAATCTCTCTTTATAGTTCCTTTCTTGACCATCTCCACCTTAAATTCTTGACTGTAACTTGAAGTGCTTCCTACTGCACCCAGGAGCCCCACACTCCTTCCAACTTCTTGGTGTGAGACCCTCTGTCCATCCAGATATCTGCACAGATTCTAGAAAGTGGCAGCTCCTTCCCCACTTAAAAATTTTCTCCTGGCTTCAATGCCAAAAAGTCTTCCATGTGTCTTTTGTCCACGACATTCCCCAAATTTGGAATTGGACTGTCTTAGTCCATTCTCTGTTGCTATAACAGAATGCCCAGGACTGAGTAAGTATAAAGAGAAAGAGTTTTCCACAGTCCTGGAGTCTGGAGAGCACAGTACACAGCATGTGGTGGAGCTTTTGTGCTACATCATAACATGGTGGAAGGGCAAGCAAGCACCCAGGAAATAGAACCATGAGGTCAAACTCATCCCTTGGTCAGCAGCCCACTCCCATGAGAACTAATCCACTCATGAGACCATGAGCTTTAATCTGTAACCTGACCCCTACTGCAAGTCTAATACTGCTACAAAAGAAAATCTTTTGAAATTATTTTTGTTTAGCACTGGGAATCAAACAGAGGTGTCCACCACTGAGATGCACTCCAGCCCTTTTTGTTTTGTTTTTTTTTTTTATTGAGACAAGGGCTGGCCTAAGCTGGCCTTGAACTTGTGATCCTCATACTTCAGCTTCAGGAGTAGCCCAGCTGGAAATTAAATGTAAATGTAAATTTTGGAGATGACCATCAGTGCAGTACAGACCTACTCCACCCTGCCTCTCACATACCAGGGAGAATCGTGTCCTGGATGGCTGACTGGAAGGCTTCTTCATCAGGTGACGGATGTACTTGATAGCAAGCACGTCATTCTTTACAGATGCCCTCTCCTTCACAAATCTTCCTTTACCATTTTGTATTCCCAAAATAAGTGAAGAGGATTTAAGTATTGCAGAACAGGTACCCAAAACGTGCTTCAACTTTCGTATACATGGATTTATCTCCCATCCTCTTGGCATAGTCACATTTCCTTGTAACATCCTGACACAAATGATAAGGACCATCCCAGATTTACTTCTACATGGAGTAAGGAAATTTCACCATGAGCACTGTCACATTCATTAATTCTGCATTCTTGTTACATATTTATCACTTTCTCCAAACAAGCACACAAATTGTGCTGCTGAATTGCCAATGTGCAAGTGGCTTTAAAGGCCAGGAATTGGACTGGCTTGTGCTCAATCATATTCTTAAATCTATCATCCCATCACAGACACAATTATGTCACTGATTATTTCTCACCATTGTGTCCTAAATGCAAAAACATCTAGTAAAGTTGAAAGAAATTAGAAATAATTCCATTCTAAAATAATATTTTTGAAGAAAATGGTATTTCCTTTTTTCTATATCCTTTTAATTTTTTAGTTTACTTTTTCTTTCAATTGGTATTATTTGGTAAAAAAAAAAAAGAAATAGTTTCTTTAAATTTTCTTTTTCCCTCTTTTTTCATCTCTCTTCGCTTAAGCAGATTTAATCAGTTCTACTGTTTTTCAATTGTCTGCAGTGCATAATAATTACTTTCCTCATGGCTAGTTGGTACATGTACATAACACATCTTAATTCCATTTCTAGCCCCTTCTTCTCTCTTTCAGGATCCCCCTCCTTCCATCTCTTGGTCCTCTTCCCTTTTGCAAAAGATCTGTCTCCTCGTTTCTTGTTACCTAAACCAACCAAATCTGGTCTAAAAACAAAACAACAAATTGAACCTGAATTTGACTGAGCATCTATATCTTCCAAATTACAGAAACTACAGGGGACTAAAGAATGTGTTCAAGGATGCTCTGAAGATGCAATCAACAATGTGCAAGTGTGAAGAACTTCACAGGAAAAAGACCTGGTTTCTTACACAACGACAATTTCAAGGACACAAAGGAAGAGAGAGAAGTGAATTTGTAGAATGAGAGAGGTTTTGAGAGGCATGTCAACTATTTGCAACATATGGACTTTATTTATATCCCAATTCAAACAAACAGTCTGGGAAAAATGGAAAGATAAAGAAATTTAAATAGTACCTGATATTTAATATTAAGAAAATACTATTTTAAGAGTGAAAATATTTTTGTAACTGAATTTTCAAAAGCTTCTTTTTCCTTCAAAGATCAATCCTGATATATTTATGAGTAGAATTATAAAATATTTGAGGTTTGCTTCATAATAACTCGATGGTATTATAGAAAAGACTGAGTTAGAGAGAAAACAAGGCTTTCTGTGACTTGATTATTATTGAAGTTGGATGATGGAATAGGGTTTATTGTATTATTCCTCATATTCTCATATATTTGAAATTTTCCATATTAAAATGTTTTTTCAAGCCAGCTGAATACTAACCAGATGACTGAATCAACACTCGGCATTTTGAGTATCTGTGTTGATGTAATATGGACTTGGTCTAAGTGAGGTATTTGATTTATTTTTTCCCTTATTTACCAAGAGCATTAAAACAAAAAGACATGTGCATAATGCTAATGGAAACTCTGTGATACCTGCATAACCACAAAAGTTATTTGCTTTGTGTTATACTACAAAGGAGATAAAGAAAATACATAATAATGTCCTTCGATTTGGGCCTAGAAGGCTGCTTTCTTGTCTGTAAGAGGAATGAGGAGAAATGCAGCAGACCCATCACAGTGGCTTTGAAGTTTGAGGGCTTTTTCCTATTACTCAGGTCCCTGTGACAGAGCGCAGCGGACCCTCCCATCGGTGGGGAGACAAAGTACAGCTAGACTTTTTGATGATGTCGTCTAAGCCACGGACATAGAGCGGAGACCGAGAAAGGATGCAGAGACGACCTCGGTGCTTTCTGTATCGTTTCATGTCTTTAAAAATGCGATACAAATAGGATGAAGTTGTAAACTTGTTTCTTTTCTTTGTTAGGGATATAGGTATTTTTTACATTTTTCTCCATTTTCCTTTTGTGGTTGAATATTTTATTACAAGAAATAGTTATGGTTTTTCCTGAATTTGCTTTTGCAGTAAACATAACCAACACAGTTGTGCATTCTAGGAGACAGGGAGTCCTTCCGAGGTATTATGTTTGATGAGACCATGGAGAAGTCTCTTTCTCTTCCTCCCCTCCCACCACTGCATATTAGCTACAGCGCCTGAGAAGAAACCAAATATGTAATCAGATTAGTGTGTCATGCCATCAATGATACAAACACTGTCAGAAAGTTAAGATATTAATGGCCACCTCGTTTTTTTGTGTAATAAGATATGTTCTTTCTATGGTCCATGGTATATCTCAGAAATAACTGTACTGCCCTTTTTCAAACGTAGACTAACCTCAACTTATGATGGTTCTACATCAATTGTTTAAAAATTTATCAGTGGTGAAAATATAATACACATTCAGTAGAAACAACACTTTGAATTTTGATCTTCTCTCAAGCTAGTGATACGTGTTCAGTGTGATGCTCTCTTGTGATGCTGCACAGCAGAGCGAGCTGACGCTCCCAGTGAGCCGTGAGATCCAACAGGAAATAACTGATACTCTGTGATGTTTGGTAGGACAGGAGTATTAAATGTATTCTCAATTTATGATACTTTCAATTTACGATGGGTTTATCAGAGTGTAATCTACATAAAACATAAATTATGTGTGAATATAGATGATAAGCAATGAATGAGTCTTGAGGGGCTTCTAGCAATAGGAACAATTCCAACAACAATAGTGGGCATTAGCCACAAAACCAGAAGAAAAGGCAAGATGGTGGATGGAAGAGTAAGTTAAACAGTTATAGCAGTGGGGGAAAAGAGGCATTTATGGGTGAGTAATCTGGTGTAGTCAAAGAATATATTGAGTATTCCAGCTAAAAGAGGAACTGGGAATAGAAAGATAAGTGGTTATCAGGTTGTAGAAAATGTGCATGTTAAACTAAGGAATTTGTTCTTTTCTTACAGCAAATGTGCAGAAATGTGGAGTTATCAGAAGTTTTTAAGCAGGCATGAAGCAAGTATTGACATAAATTTATAATATAAGACTAACACTCTGGTGGCAATGTCATGAATTAATTAGAAGGGGAGGAGAAGTTTTCATTAGTAACAGTCCTTCACACAGCTCTAAAATAACTTGTGGCAAGCTAGTCCTAGTATATTTTATGGACAACATTTTTAATAGAAGTCGCGGAGTCAGCACACATTTCTAAAGTCAGATGACAGAACACACACTCTAAATTTTATCCATTAGCTTTTGCTGCCCAAATTTTTTTTATACTGAGGAATAAAACTCACATGAGTTGCATTAATT
Source organism: Hystrix cristata (assembly GCA_004026905.1). Taxonomy (NCBI): domain Eukaryota; kingdom Metazoa; phylum Chordata; class Mammalia; order Rodentia; family Hystricidae; genus Hystrix; species Hystrix cristata. The sequence goes on from PVJO010005186.1 coordinate 31,245, forward strand.
TCCTCAAGAAAATGGATGCTCAAATTTATTAAGCGTTACATTCATTTTCTGCCAAAATATATCAGCGTCCTATTCTAATCCAGCATTTCTGAAATACTTCTGAGGAATTTTGGGTGCCAAGAACCATAGTTGGCCTAGACCTAGAAATGAGTTCAAGACCAGTGGGTTAGATTAATATGAGGAAGTACCATCACCTAGTTTTAGCTTTTTGCCTTCCCAATTTAAGATAGCTATATCCACATGGTAAAGACACGTATACCTCTGTTAGGCCAAGATGGTGTATATATTTTCCTCCTACTAGTTTACTAAATCTCAGAGAATGCTCTTTGGCACGAATTTTCCAATCTGCACTAGACATTGATCAACTAAAGTGGTTAATTGGCACATCTCCCTTTAGACATGCAAAGCTCCGTCTTCAGAGATCATTAGATTCTCTTTGAATGATTAAACATGTCTCCCCTGACAAGCTAAACCACATTTTATTGAGAGTTTGCAGTATAGTTAAAAGCGCATGACTTTGAAGTCATATTACAAAATTCAAATCCCTACTGTGTCACTTACTATTTGAGTAGTATTCATTTAATAAATTGTTGAGAATTATTTTGTGCCAATTATTGGTCTAGACATGAGGGGTTAAAACCACCAGTGAATTAGTAGTCCAGTAACAGAGACAGACAATAAAATAAATAACATGCAATAGAGGAATGAACTAGGAACAATGAAGGCCCAAACAAATAGAGAACCATAGAAGGTAAAAAGCATGCTGGACCAGAGGAACAAGCAGTATCAAAACCATAAGGCATGCATAAGACCACTGCATTTGGAGACATAAGAAAGCGTGCTATACACAGTCTAGTAAACATTTGGTGAAAAACTGAAGGGAGCAAAAGATGAACTAGTAAGTAATTGGAGATAGAGCAAGAGAAATGAGCAGGGACCATACGGTGAAGTTTGTATTCTACTGTAAAAAATTATTGGTTTTATCTTTTTTTTCTTTTTATTTTAATTTTTTATTATTTTTACCAAGAACATGTATTGGTACATTGTATACATAATGATCATAATCAACATGGTTATTTTGTACCTGTACATGATACATCTTGGTTTTCCCCCTTCTTCCCCCTTCCCCTCCCCTCCCTTCCATTCACCCACCCCTCCCTATTTGCAACAAGTGTAGCTACACTTTACCATTTTTTCCCCTTTCATCTTACTTTTCTTTTAACCTTCTTCTTTATCCCCTTTTTCCCTATCTAGTTCTCTCTTTTGAATACTATCTCTCTCTTTTTTTTTTAAACAAAATATCTATTCTACCCCTTTGTCCTAATTTACACTTACGGTTTCTCATATCAGAGAAACAATTCGATGTGTACTAATAAGTGCCTGATTTATTTCACTTAATAGTATGTTCTCCAAGAACACCCATTTACATACAAATGACTCTAGTTTATCCTTTTTTTATGGCGGTGTAGTCTTGTATTGAACTGTTTTCTAAATTTAGCCGTGCTCTGGACAATGGTGTGTCCCACAGAGGATGAGGTGCCAGAGGCCTGGTCTCCAGCGGGGCGGAACAGAGAAAAGAGGTGAAGCCAGTGGAAAGTGATTAGGCCACAGGGGGATCCACCTTCATGAATGGCTCAGCGCTGTCTCAGGAGCCCAGGAGAGCAGCTGACGATTAGAGAACACGCCTGGTCCTGTCCTGTCATTTGTTTGTTGACCTTCTCTCTGTTCTGCTCCTGCGACCATGATCCCATCCACTATGCAGCAGTCATCAGACCCAAGCAGAGGCTGGCACATCACTCTCGTGCTCCAGAGCTACCCAGGCTTCAGTACATTGCTATAGCAAAATGGACTAAGACACCAAGAACTAGAGTCCTCTGAATTCTAGGTCATGCTTTAAAAATCCAGATTCTATGAAACCAGGCTAGGCGCTCATCAGTGGATAAATGGATATATATGTCTACCCATTATTCAACCAAAAGAATTACCAAATTATGTCATTTGCCAGAAAATGGATGGAACTAGAGATTACCTTGTTAAATTAAATAAGCCAGACTCAGAAAGACACGTACCATGTTTTCCCTAACACGTGAAATAAAAAAATAAAAAAAGACATTAAAGTGGGCTGGGGATTTAGCTCAGTGGTTAAAGTGTACAAGGGCCCGAGTTCGATCCTCAGCACCAAAAAAAAAAAAAAAAAAAAAATTTAAACCATAAAGTGGAGCAGGACACCATTAGAGACCCAATGGGTATAAAATTATAATAAAGGGATATTGTGAACTGTATGCCACAAATACGATAACCTATGCAAAATTTCTGGAAAGACACAATTTGCCAAAACTTGCACCAGAAAAAATAAGCAACCCAGATCTATACTTACAAGAGGAAAGGACTGAGGCACGAGAAGGTAACAGGAAGATGACTAAGATCATAATATGCTACATGAAAATGTCACAATGAAACCCAATAGTCTGTAAAACTAATGTGCACTAACAAAAATCTAAATATGGGAAAACTATGATTCTGCATCTCATAAACAAATCAAATCTCTAGAAAAGACCCTGGAAATTCGTGGTCAGCTAGCAATGCATCATATTCCAATGATTAAGTGTTTAAGGAAACTAGTTGAGAGAAATAAGGATGAGAAGTTCAACCGAAACAACAGGACTAATAGCAGAAATAAGGAAAAACATATTTATTTACATATTATATGCTAATTAGGGTGACCGGTCAGGACTTATTGGTTATTGGAAAATAGTAAAGAGAGATATTTAAATTTCTGAGTTAAGCCCTTGAGTGAAGTGATTGTAGAGAAATGTAGTAAAGAGGGCCAGAAAAGAAACTGCTTTGGAAGAAAAGATTATAAACAAGTTAAATTTGAGTGCTTCCTGCAAAACCAGGGTGGTCCAGAAAGGTAGAAAAAAAGGCGAAACGGAATCTCAAGAAAACATTCTGAGCTTGAGTTACAAAGTGGGAGATATCAGCATATAAAAGATATGTGTTAATCTCCACAGATTATTCCAACAATTTGCGTTATGAAATTTCGCCATATAACATAGCTCCAGTGGTATACTGGTAAATGTTTATCAACTGAGCCTCCAGGAGAGGAAAAAAAGCCCTGATTTCTGGTATTTGTCAAATTTTGTGATATAAATACAGCCACCATGGCAGATTTCAGACTACTAAACACATCACAAAGCGTGCATTTGGGAAGAGATGTGCATGACTGGCTTGCCCCCGCAGGCAGAATCTGGCTCCAGTACACCATCAGAGTCCCCTTTTGTCCCCTTTGAGATGCACTTACAATTTCCTTTTGGCCACTTTCCACAATGGATCTTTACTAAAACGTTTCCACTTTAGCAATACACACAGTGCGGTAAAACAAAATCAAGCCCAATATAGCTGAATAATTTCTTGCCAAGCATTTCACCTGCTTTTCATGGTTTTCCCTAGGCTGCAGCAGTCTCCTCCATGTCGGCTGTCTCTACCAAGCAGCTGGGTAAAGTCAGTGCTAATGGTCCAGATGTATCGTAATTTGGTCAGGTCAGGTCTGGCTGTTCTTTATCTCTTTGGCCTCCCCAGTTCCCATCAAAGGGCTTAGCATAAGTGACCATTCCAATCTACTGACTTAGAGCCTAAGCTCCAGGATTGCTGGACTCTGATGGCTGGCTAGCCAGCTAGGTTTACAGTTCCTAGATTCAACTATTTGCCTCATTCCTATTTGTGTCCTTATTCTGCTGAGAAAACTCTACCTCATTCATTTCCCTTCTGTTATGCAATCTGGTAGGAGAGATTTTGTGGTCACTTCTTGAAGGGTTCAGGAGCAGACTGAGATGAGACGAGAGTATAACAAATATCGCAGCTGTAATTAGTTTATGCTTTTAAAGAGACTACAGCTATCTCTGGCATTATCTGGTAGTTACTCGAAGGAAATCTTTTACCAAAATCTCACTGTCTCCACCCTGCTTGTCTTTAGGACACATTGGATGGATTACATTTTGGCCTTCCCAATGATCTTTTCCTTACTTGAGTGGTAGTGGTATGATAGACTGTCATTTTCTTTCAACATAGGAAAGATGGCATTTCTTATGTAAGTCTTACTTTAATCATTTCTTCTGAGATATCAGCTATTGACTCTTTGAAAGTAGTGTAAAATATTTTTCTAACTACTCTTAAGGATTTCTCTTTGTCGTTGTTTCAGCAGACTTATTATGATGTACCTATGTGTGGTTTTCATAATATTGACCTTGCTTGTGTTGCAAGGTACTTCTTCAGTCTATGTGTGGCTGGATTTCCTCACCCAGATTTGGGTAATTCTCAGCCATCGCTGCATCAAATACTGCTATAGCACATTCTTCCTCTTCTTAATGTGTTACTCTAATTATACTCACACCAGAATCATTTACTGTCCTACATATTGATTATGTACCTTTTGAAATTTTTCACTGTTTTTTTTCTTTTGTGATTTAGCACAGAATATTTTCCTTCTAACCTTCCTTCCAGTTTACTAAATCACTCTTTGGCCACTTCTTACCTAATGCCAAGTTGGTCTATTAATTGCTTAGCCAATGTTATTTTATTTTTCAATTTTAGAGTATCAGTTTCTTTTTTACTTATTCTTGTTCTGTGATACAATTTTCCATTTTGTCATTCATATTTCTAATCATTGATCGTAATTATTTTAGTGTTCACATCTGATCACTCTAGCAACCATATCAACTATCAGTCTTACATTTTGTTTTCACCTTAGTCATCTTGGTTTGCCAAGTAAATTTTCATTGAATGTGTATTTTGATGACATTTTATTAAATGGTATATTGAATGACATTGTGGAAGGTGTTATTAACTTCCAAAGAGGATTAATGTTAATTTGGAGCAAAAAGTTAGAGTAGGAGTATCTCATTTTAATCCACTTAGAAACTGAACTCATTCAAGGCTGGATTGCAGTCTTTGAAAGAAAAGTCTTACTTATTTTTAGTTGTCTCTTACTCCTAGAATATAGAGCTTCAGGATTTTTTAACTGACAGCTTGGCATGTTTATAAGGGCCTTGAAGTCTAATAAATGACTACTTAGCACTATGAGACTAAAAGATCTGTTTAATGCCGTGGCTTGTCAGCTCCTGACTTTTTATAAATAGACAAATAATTTGGTAAAGACAAGCAGTGTAGACTATCAAACTTATTCTTTGTGTTTATTTTCACTCTACAGTCTTGGATCATCGAATCCTTATATTGGTAATTCCTAAACTCCAGCTTATGCCCAGTGGACAAAGCAGTACCTACCAGCTTTTTCACCTTCTAGCCACCACTCCCTGCTGAGCTTGCTAGCTCCTTTCGCTGTGCAGCCTGTGACTCACACATGAGAAGAACGATGGCAACACATTTTGGGACTTGCCTCAGCAAATTCTCTTCTCGCTGAGATCTTAGCCACTCAAGGCTTGGCAGCACAGATGGCACTCTGATGCTCCAGATTGATTTTCTTTTGTATTTTATCCAGATTTTTTAGCTGTTCCCTGAATAAGGGCTGTTTGGCTATAAACTAGTTCATCACAGCCACAAGCAGAAGTCCAAGACTACGAAAAATAGTTGTATTCTGGATATACTTTAAAGGTTCACATTAATGCATATACACTGAAGGACATTCTTTCATGCCAGCTGAAGTACGAGAGATGAATTAAGAGTCATACCGAAGCTTTGGCCTGAGTCACTAAAAAAACTGAGTTGTAATTTATGGACATGGAAAGAGCTCACTCACAAGAAGGCTTGGCAGAAGACTATCAGGACCAAATTTTGAGATTGTTCAAAAAGTAAACAGAAGGTATCTAGTTGTAGGTATTTTAATATATGTGTCTGAAGTTCAGAGAATGCTGGAGATATAAATTTAGAAATCGTTAGCATGTGGATGACATTTACAACTAGGAGAGTAGGTGATGTCACCAAATGTATGTGTGTAGGTATAAAATAGAATACAGGTACAGAGGAAGTCTGAGGAACTCTGACATTTACGTAGATATCAAGGAGAAAAGGAGAAACCATCAAAGGAAAGATCAAAGAAGAAGACCAAAGGTAAGAAAGATGTCCTGGAACCCAAAGAGAAGAGATAGTCCAAGAAAAGAGTTCAAATAGTATGTTAAATGCTTCTGAAAGATGAAATACGATGAGTGCACATTGACCACTGAGCTAGCATATGGTATCATTGGTAGCATTTCTGAGCATCGTTGCGATGAAGGGGTAGGAGGAAAGTCTGATTGCAATGGGTTCAAGAAGAGTTACTTTCTTATTCTGAAAGCAGAGTTCTTTTCTTATTCAAAATCAATCACATCAAGGAATTAATTCTTCTCGTCTATCTAAGGGGAATTTCCAGCAAAACATCTCATCTAAAATTCATCTGATTTCTTGAAAGAGATTAATATGATTTCTATATTCTCATGTCATTGGTTCCTTAAACATATTTCCTTCAATGTTATCTATTCATGGTTGAAGATCATTTTTACTTTAACTATAGTTTATAATCACATGTAAGATCTAAATATTTTATATGCTCTCCACATACCCAAAACTGTCATCTGGAGACTTTCGGCAACGTTACACAGTGATGACAACATAAGTAACTCCTAGAACATGTACTACAACAAATACTTGCCCCCTGAGGGTCTTTTGCAGCTGCTTCAGCTTTCTTAATTCTGGAATTGAAATATTTCCATGGACTATTCCAGCCAAAATTCAAAGCTATTACGGCAATGAGACTAGAACACCCTGTGGAAATACACAGAAAAATCTCTCTCCCTCTCTCACTCCCTCCCTCTCTCTCTCTTACACACCCACGCACACACACACATGTGCGCACACACACACAACTCCTAGTGATCACTTCTCAATGTGTAGAATCTACCCTAAACATGCTTCAGATCGCATGACCATGCAAAAAAGAATTCTTGCAATATTCTTGGAAAGAGAGGGGTATCCTTAAATCCAACAATACTGACAAATATATTATATTTCATCTCTTCCTCCTCTAAACAAAGTTAATTTTCTCAGAAACAGTACATTAGAGTGATGAACTCTGTGATTTATTTTCATGTTTACCCTTCTTTAGGCCTTTAGGTCTCTACCTTGCTCCCTCCCTCCCTCACTCCCTCCCTTTCTCTCTCTCTCTCTCAGAATTCAACTAAGATAAATTCCCAGAATACCACCAACATTAATCTAAACATCCCAGTCTGTATTTTCAAATTTATTTAGGGCTTAAGGTTATTTTGGAAATCAGAATGAAAAACTGTACTTACTCCATCTCTAACAAAAGACACCATTTGAAGCGATCCCCCTCCATCATCATTATGTGTTTCAATAGGTACATGTTTTACCTTCCAAGTGCTCATATGAAAAAGTCTTCCCACATGTTTTGCAAAACAAGATTACTGTTTTTTCTAGTGACCCATTACAATTTCCTTACTGATCATTAGCCATTTACCAAGCTAATTCCACATATCACAAATTTTTGTTAGGAAAGCACCACAAATTTGCACAGGCTAACTGTTGTATGGATGACCACAGACCTTTTTAATTCAAATCTTTTAATTCAAATCTAATGCAAATACCTGATTTGGTGATTCTTTTAAGCGATCCCTCTGCAAGCTGCTATGTAGTGACTCAATACGTCTATCTTACGGCTTTGCCATTGTACAAACTCAAGATAATTCTAAAATAATCCAGATGCCAGATGGAGATGGTAAGAAGAATGTAATAGAAGATTTTTATGACCATGCCTAACAGTGACATACATAAATTCTGCACATATTGCCTTTTCCAGAATCCAATCCCATTGTCTCAAGGCCTAGAAAGTCTGGAAATAAAGTCTTCTCATGTGACCAGGAATAAGAAATGGGATTTTTGAGCATCTAGCAGGCTTAGAGATAAAAACACAGCTAGAACCACAGATTATCCTAATTTTGGCAACTGATTATCCTCCAAGTCTAAACTAAAACCTCAGTATTCAGGTTTAATTGTAGTGTTGGTACTTTGCAAAAAATAAGTGGGCTTGGGGTTGTAGTTTGGGCACTCATCTGAAAGGTTTATCATTGCTGATCTAAGAGAAGTGGTCTGGGCAAGAAACTACTGTGGGCTGTTTAAGTACAAAGTTCGTAGGTCCTGAGTATCCAGAATATAGCCTGGGGGAAGAGGGCAAGGTTCTGTACGGGCACATCCCTTTGGCCCCACATAGTCTTTAGACAATGAGGACTAACACAACTATATGGACTGAAGGGCTGAGGACTCGGACGATAAGCCCTGATTTTCAATTCTGCCCACTAGGAAGCAACAGACCAGATTTACCTTCCAGCCTCCAGCAGCCAACTTGAATTACTAAGTGTTTAAAAGAAGTTCTTTAAGCATAAAAGAAATGATAACCTGTGATAGCACAAAAGATGAAGAATCTCAGAAACAACAAGTATGTGTCAAATATAGAATATATTTTTCTCATTTTTAATATCTTTGAAATAAAATTGACTGCTTGAAAAGACAAATCTACAAAATTCTGGGTGACTTCTATTAATATTGAAGTCAATTTTGAAACACAAAATATTATCAGATAGAAAGAGAAACATTTCATAACAAAGGTGCTACTTCATCCAGAGACATAATAATCCTAAATCTTCACACACCTAATAACAGCACTTCAAAATATATGAGACAAAACTGACAGGACTAAAAGAAAAAACAAAAATAGAACAAAAACAGAAAGTAAACATGTTTGCAATTATAGTAGGAGACTGCAACATGCCTCTGTCATTAACTGATAGACAAGCAGATGCAAAGTCAGCAAGGATATAAAACACTTAAATATTCATTTCTACCAACATGACCTAATTGACATTTATGAAACACTCCAAAAAATAGAGAAGAGCATGTATTTCTCCATGAAAATGGAACGTTTTCCAAACTAGACCATATACTATGTCATAAAACAAGTCTCAAAAAATTTAAAAAGATTGAAATCATACAAATAAAGCTTTCTGACCATAACACAATTAGGCTAAAAATCACTAACAGAAATATATCTGGAAAATCCTTCAAGCACAAGGAAATTAAACAACACATGTCTGAATAACATATGTTTATGGTTTAGATCTAAAATGACCCCAAAGCCTCATGTGTTTGGAAGGTGATTGGATTGGGGGGCTATAATAGCTGACCTGCTGTTAGGAGGTGGATTCTAACGGGAAGAAATGGGTTACTGGGATATGGTTTGGAAGGATGTATCTCCTTTCCTATCTCCTCACTTCTCTCTCTACTTCCTGGTCACCATGAGGTAAGCGGTTTTCTTTCACAGAACCCTACCACCATGCCTTCCTGCCTAGGAGTTAGCTGATAATGGACTGAAAATACGAGCAAAATAAACTTCTCCCGCTTCAAGTTGTGGGTATTGGATATTTTGTCCCAAAATGAGAAAGTGAGGAACACAACATGAATCAGCATGAAAAAAAATCACAAAGGAAATTAGGAAGTATTTTAAGTGAATAAAATGTAACACATATCAAAATTTCTGAGATGGAGCTAAGGTGAGATTTATAGAGAACTGTTAGCATTAAATATTTATAGTAAAAAAGAAGTTTCAAATAATTATCTAAGATTTCATTTTGAAACACTAGAAAAAGAAGAGCAAATTAAACCCAAATTGGTTAAAGAAACAGAATAGATAACAGAAATAGGGCCATACACCTTTTGTCAATTGATTTTTGACAAACATGCCATGGTAATTAAATTTGGAAAGGAGAGTCTTTTCATCGAGTGATGTTTAAATAATTAAATATCTATATAAAAAATTAACTTTGATCCTTATCACTCCTCCTATATAAAACTTGAAATAAATCAAAGATATAAATATTAGAGTTAAAATTATAAAACATCTAGAAGAAAATATAGATGAAAATCTTGTATACAGAATATTTAAGGATGCTTATAAAAAATAAAACTAACAAACAAAACCCCAATTTTTAAGAAGGCAAATGATTTCAACAGAGATGTCATTAAAGAAGAAAGAAATATATAAGCAAAAAGGTGTTCAACTTCATTAATCAACTGGGAAATGAAAACTACAGTTACTTTATATATACAGTAAAATGGCTAAAGGTGAAACAGACTAAGAATCAAATGCTGGGAAGATTGTGTAGCTACAGGGATCTCATAGATCTCTGTTGGGAATAAAAAATGGTATAATCACTTAGAAAACAGTTTGGCATTTTTTAATAAAATTACAATCCATTCATCACAAGACTCCAATATCACACTGACTATCTCAGAAAAATGAAAAGAACATACACCTATTGTTACAGTTGTGTCTAGATGTCCCCCCAAAGCCTCATGTGATCACAGGTGGAACTTTTGCAGAGGTGGTGAATCTAGAGTGTGTGATGCTGGGATTAAGGGTGTGTGATTACTAAATCAGCCCACTGCTTGGTTTGGTGCCATTCTAATCCCAGCAGCCTGAATAGGATATAAGGGGTGGAAAGAAGCTGCCAACATCCCTTGCTTGCCTTGCTGCCTTCTGCCTGTCATCATGACCAGTTTCTCCTCTGTGATGCCTGTCTGGTATGCCAACCTGCCTTGGATCCAGCCAATAGGTTGAAACCACTACAAAATATGAGCTGAATAAACCTTTCCTCCTTTAACTTTGGGTGTTGAGTATTTTATCTCAGCAACAAGAAAAGAAACCAAGACACCTATACAAAGATTCGTGTTCTAATATTTACAGCAGTTTTATTTATAATTGCTCAAAACTAGAAGCAACACAAATGTCCATTACCTCGTCTTTGTATAATAATTGTATACTATTCAGCTATTAAAAAAAAGAACAAACTACAGACATATAACAACGAAGATGAATCTCGTAGTGATTACCCTGAGTAAAAAAAAAAAAAGCTAGAAATAAAACTTCTGTACACTCTTCAGTGATAAACAATTTTAGGGGGAAAAAAACTACAATGATAGAAAGAAGATTAATGCTTACCAAGGTCCAAGAGTAGAGAGAGAACACTTTATAGAGTGATAGAAATGTTATATACCATGATCTTAGATATGGTTTCAAGACTCTATATACCCATCAAAAGTATCACATTGTACTCATATAATTAATAAATGTTATCAAATATACATTAAAACTCAAGTAACTGATTTTAAAGAATAAAGTTCAAAATAGGGATCTGTTTGTCTGAGTCTAAAGGCTGTAATAAAAAATGTGAACTAGTAAAAGAAACTAAACAAGGTGAACAGACACTCTAATCATTGTGTTAATAGAGACCAACAATCACCACCAAATATCAAAAACTTCAAATACCGAGTAGGGATCCCTGTGTATGATGTACTCTTCTAAATATCTTCAATTAACTCTTTTAATGTGGTAGCATCCCTGGTAATGAGTCAAGTCTTCTACTAAATGTAGACACAACAGAGTGTGGCATACAATATAAAGGTAAAGGAGACCTATCATTGTATGTTAAAGCAAGTGTGGAACTATTAGAAGAATGTGTCAAAGCCAGGTTGCTATTGTGTAAGAGTGAATTATGGTTAAGAGTCAGGAGCTATGGTGCATGCCTATATTCCCAGCACTCAGTAGGCTGAGGCATGACAATCATGAATTCAAACAAGCCTGAGGTATATGGTAAGACCTTGTCTCAAACAAACAGAATTACAGTTGAAGGAAAATTTGATATTTGAGATTCTGAGATTTTAACATGTTTATGTAGCTAAAAAAAAAAGGAGTTCAAAAAAATATACACATTTATCTTAATTACTTTCTCATTGCTGGGAAAAAATACTTGATACCCACAAGTTAAAGGAGGAAGGGTTTATTTTAGATGATGGTTTGTAGAGATTTCAATCCATAATTGGCTGGCTGCAAGGCAGGGCAGCATCGCAGAAGAAAAACAGTCTATGGCAGGGCAGACAGAAGGCATCAGGAAGCCTTCCTTTCCATTTTCATTTCATCCAGAAAGCCTTCCTTTCCCTTTTTATTTCAGCCAGGCTACAAGCCTATTGGCTACTGCCACATACATCTGAGGTGGGCCATCCCATTATCCACATCCAGAAATAAGCTAAACTAATCAACAGACTAATCCAGTTATTACACACCCATAATTCAGTATCATATACCCATAATCCAACCAACTCCCCAAAGCCCCCCCATAAGCACATGAGGCTTTGCAGGGGACATACAGATATAAGCCACAACAATATTGAAAACATAAGTTATTTGGGAGAGAATGAATAACAAAGGATAACTTGAAATTTGTACCTCTTGTGGTCTCACCTATTTCTTTTCTGTGAAAACAGAAATCATAATCCCAATTACAGAAATTTTGTTTTCTATTAAATGAGATAAGATATAGCACATATTCTAGTATAAGTTTTGCTAAATAAATAGCCACTGTATGTCTCTCAATTTCTTTTTCTTCTATTATGACACTATTACTTACTGTACATAGTCCAAACCAGGTGCTGAAGGAAAAGTTCCGATAGCATCAACTTCCCAGGTTTTCCTACGAATAGAATTTAAAAGGCAGTAGGAGGAGGAGCTGGAGAAGGTTCAAATAAGTAATTGAGGGAGTTGTCAATGGCCACATCAAAGTGGTAAGTAGGAAACGAAGCATAGAAATAAAAGTGATCCAGTGTGGAAATAAAGAGGAAGAAATACTGAAATAAGAGGCTATATTAACCCTAAGGGTAAAACTTTATTGCATCCACCATTGGTGTAAAAGAGCCAGTACTTTTACCTCTGATGATTTCAGCATTAAACTGAACAGACCAAAATGTTGCTGCTGACATCCTTGACTGTGTTCCATTTGTGCATTAGCAAAGTAAATCAACAAAGCAGATGAACTATGTGGGATACCGAACTGTAAAAACAGGAGCAAGAATGAATATTGGATGTTTACTTTTAAAAGTTAAACTACAATAATCCATCACAAGGGATCTATAAAGGCAACAAGAAAGCATCAAAGATAAAAATATTAATTAGAACATTCAGTTTCTTTTTAAAACAGGATACACGATTTTCTCTATTTTAACTTTCAGAAACTTTAAATTCTCTGCCAGTTCACCCTTGCAGAATGCAATGGCTTGTATCTAGACCCTGGGTGTGGGTGGCACCAACCAACAGGCTTGCAGCCTGGCTGGACTAAAAAAGGAAAGAAGGAGGAAATCTCACTGCGTCCTGCTTGCCACGCCATGAGCTGTTTCTCCTCTGCCATGGTCTTCTGCCCGGCCACTCTACCCCAGAATCAGCCAACTGTGGGCTGAAACCTCTACAAATTGTGAGCCGAAATAAACCTCTCCTTCTTTAATATGAGTGCTAGGTATTTTGAACTAGCAATGAGGAAATAGCTAAGACAATGAATATCCCCCTTCAAGGAAAAAAAAAAAATGAAGATATTTATTTTTAGAGTTCGTAGACTATGACCTCACTGGAAGATTGGTTGTCAGCATCATGGAAGCGAGTTCTATAATTCAACCAAAGGTAAAATCTGTACAAATATATTGTTAAAGTCCCATGGAGAATATGCTATATCCCTTAGAGTAACAAACAGGAAGTCATTTTATTGTTCTTGGTATCACCTGTATTAACATTTATGTAAGAAATGGAGTTGGAGCTGCTAGAATAAATAAAAATGTGCTTCAGTAAAGCATAGAGAGAACACATTTTGGAGAATGTAGATTGAGGCATGAACACCTTGCATAATGCTCCTCATACATAGAAAGCACACATACACAAAGAGACACTTATGTGCCTTGTCTGTTCTAGTATGTGTATAAGAATACTGAAGAGCTAGATAAAAACACAGATTCCAGCTCTACCCAAAGCAGTCCCTAATCTACTCAAATTTGTAATATATATCTAGGCTGTTGAGAAGAATTTGCATTTTTAACTACCATTCCCAAGTGATTTTTATACAGGAGGTCTGAAGACCATAAGTATACACACACTGTTACACATCAATTTTAAGCTAATCACAATGAAGAAAAGAGTTCCATTGTAATTAGTTCCATTTTCTAAGCAGAGTAAAGAAACCTAAGTGATTTGATTTCTGGGGCTCTGGGTTCCTTGAGCTGACAGAGCCATCCTATAATTAGAGATTACATTGAATATGCAAACTCATCCTCTACAGAAGAAATATATTGATTTATATGCACATTCAGGGTAAAAATACCTACATATGTATAATTTGACACTTTCTAGATCTTCTTGCTAGAAATGTGAATCTATTAGAGATAGCTAATCAGAAGCTCTGGTTTCTATATTTCTTAAACTACTTCATCTCTAGTGGCCTTCATCTCAGTTAATTATCTCATTAGTTAATTATTTCATGCCTATGAATGCATTTCACACAATTTAGCTTTACCAAGAACTGTTGAAACTATGAAATCTTCCAGTAAAATATTCTCACCAATTACCACAAATATCTATCTTTCCAGGTTGGGCTTCCCTGAGGCCTCTAGTTCATCTCCCTTTACTTCGTTAGCATCTTCCTGTCTTTACTTCTCTTCTTGTTCATTTAGGTTTCATCATCTCAACATTTTCTTGGTACTAAATACAAGTCTTTCCTTCATTATACTTTTATCTTCATACCTCAAAAAACATACTTTCTTAGTACTTACGCTGAGATGTTGCACTAGGTTATAGACACTTGCAAGATAATGGAGATGATTATTGCCAGAAAGTCATGATTTATAAACTTCTAATGTTTTTTAAAATTTCTTAGAAATTTTTCATTATTTTTACTCTACACTTTCTCCCAGCCTTCATTATAACTATTTCTTATCTTTGCCATTTTCCTGAAACTTGATGCCCCACTCTCAAGGGAAAATTCACCTATTTCAGAGAGATGCTGGAACACAAAAGACAGGACCACTGTACTTTCTATTTCCAAACAACACATGTGCCTAAACCTCTCGGCTAATAATGGATCAAATTCTCATTTTTGTTATTCCCAGAGAACCCACCATTGCACTCTAAAGACCTTTCTCTATTTTCATTTTGCAAAATGTCTTTATTTCCTAAGGACCTTGCCAAGGCATAGAAGTTTCAAAACTTCAGAATCAGAGTCTCTACATTTGTCATTGTGATTGCTAATTCTGATATGCTGACTCGAGCGAGACCCACCTAGTAGATCAGTAAAGCTCCGAGTGGGTCTGTTGATGATGAACAGGTAGGGTGCAAACCACAGGGGTAAGAGCCACCCAACATGTGGGTGGCACTAGTAGGCTTGCAGCCTGTATGGAATAAAAGGGGAAAGAAGGAGGAAGTCTTCCATTTTCTTCTTCAGAGGAGCTCTGGTCTTCCCATTGCCTGTGGACATTCATCGCCAGTTCCTTCAGGCTGGCAGAGCAGACTTGTCAGCCTTCTAAGGCAGACTCTTCACTTACCAACAGGGACTCACACCTGATCCTGCAGTTAACTCCAGGCCTTCAACCTTTGACTGAAGTCTCCAGCTCTCCAGCGTGCAGATGGCCCTTTCATATTCTTCCACCCCCTAATTCCATAGGCAGCCACCGTAGGCCTAACTAGTAAATCCTTTATATAATATTAAATCTGTTCCCTACTGAGTCTTAATTGATACGATCATCAAAGAATTTGTGCGTGTAACAAAATTTCCAGGTGATGTTTGTCCTAAGTATGAAACGAGTGTCCTTCACACTCTGAGACAATAGTCCCTTTTCAATCTACCCTCCCCAACCCAGTCTGCTGAGACTACTCTGAAAGTCACTAACCGCCTTACTGATGACTCCAGGAGGCGTGCTCTGCGTTCCTCTCACCTGACCTGCTGTTAGTGACTAACTCAGTCAGTCTCCTTCCACAAATACCTTCTTCCCTTGACTGCCCCAACATTATACAAGCTTCTTCTCTGTCACAGTCAACTCCTATTCTCTGTCTCTCTCTGAAATTAACTGACTCTACAGGTATATTTTCTAGGATTGCTTTGCTTTTCATATATAATGCATGTTCCTGGGAGAAACCTTATATACTTTCATATCTTTACATGAAATATGATTATAGCTAATCCGTGCCCTAAACAGATTTCTCTCTTGAGCTCCATTTCCACCCCACTCCACAGTCCCAAGACTGTGTTCTATATTCTCCACCTCAGTTTTGTCTGAGTGTCCTTTCTGACTCCTGCACCTCCGAACACCCACATCTAATCAATAACGAAGTCCTCATTTTCTGTCCTGAATCTCTTTCAAATCTGTTCAGTAGTTCCTCTATAAATCATGCTGTACTTCCCTTCCTCAACATTTAGACCAAAGCCATTAGTGGGGGGCCGAGGAAGGCTGGCACCAACATCAGCGTGCGGGAGAAGCAGGGAGTTACGACAGCTCAGGGTGTCAGGACCAGGGTGGGACGGGAACACCAGAGTTACCAGCATGAACAGGAGACCCGGAAGTTTTAGATTAGATGGAACTAGAAGTGTTAAATTAGGAGTTAGACATACCATATATGTGTAAACTCACCTGAATTTTACTGTGTAGATATATACAGAAATGAATATAGATATAATGTTTATAAATATCAATATAAGTGTATGTCTATTCCCTAGCACTGCTGACTGAAAGTGTCTGGAAGCATGATGTAAATGGTTCTATTACAGTAACGCTGTAACAGGAAACTGCACTCATACGAAGTAAAGTATTCAAGGGTGGAGGAATATTGGATAAGCAACTTGTTCTCAAATAGATCAAGAGAAAAAGTTGTTTTATAAGGTATATGAAAATTTTCCTGTAAGTTTGATATTTTTTCAAGATGATATGTATTTTTAAAGTCCATATAAAATGAGTTTGCAGGCACAAACACACATGTGTATCACTTTCTATTAGTAATTAACAGATCCAACACGGAGAAGGCCACTAAGGATATACTTGAGGGCCAGGGATTTAGCTCAGTGGTTAGAGTGTTTGCCTCACAAACACAAGGTCCTGAGTTCCATCCCTGGTACCAAAAAAAAAAAAAAAAAAAAAGGATATACTTGAACTGAACAGAACCACTGATCAATTAGATCTAGTAGACATTTACAGACTACTTCATTCAACAACAGGATAATATATATTATTCTCCAGCTCAGATGAAGCATTCGTGAAGGTAGAGCATATTCTGGATCAGAAAATAGACCTTAACAAATTTTTAAAAATTGGAATCATACAAATTATGCTCTCAAACCACATAGTAATTAAACTAGAAATCAATAACAGGATGACAGTTTTAAAAAACCCAAGTACCTAGTAATTATGCCACATGCTTTTAAATTAACATAGGAGACAAGAAAAAAAAAATCTCAACAGAAAATTTTAACTATTTTCAACGAACTGAAAATGAAAATACAACATATCAAAATTTGTGGAATGCAGAAAAGGCAGGGCTTAGAGGAAAATTAACAGCATTGAATACATATATTAGGAAAGAAGAAAAAAAAAGGAAAGAAGATATATCTAAACTCAATAATCTAAGCTTCCACCTTAGGAAATTAGAAAACAAAGAACAAATTAAATCCAAAACAGAATAAAAGAAATAACAAAAATAGAATATAAGTCAATTTAAACTGAAAATAGATTAATAGAGAATATCAACATGAAAAGCTGTATTTTAGAAACTATTAATAAAATTGATAGAGCACTGTTATGGTTTGTGTCTAGATGTCCCCCCAAAGCCTCATGTGGTAAGAGATAGCTAGATCTAGAGTGTGTGATTACTAAATTGATCCATTGATCGGTTTGGCATCATTCTGCTGGGATCAAGGATGTGAGACTGAGACTGGGGGTGGGAGTGCGGGCCACCCTAGAGACAGGTAGCCTAGATAAAAGATACAGGAAGAAGCTAATTAGCTGCTTGTTTGCATTGCTTATTTGCATACATTCCTTGCATTTACTCACTTTGCTTTGCTGCCGGTCGGTCGGCTCCGGGCCGCCCTGCCTCTGCCATGCCGCCCTGCCTCGGACCCAGCGGACGATAGACTGAAACCTCTACAGACTGTGAGCTAATAAACCTTTCTTCCCCTAACTTTGGGTGTCGAGTATTCTGTCCCAACAACAAGAAAAAAGTAACTAAAACAAGCACTAACCAGGCTAAATTTTTTTAAAAGATTGAAGATACAAATTACTATTACCTGATATAAAAAACAATTGGATCTCTACTGATCTCATGGAAATTTAAAAATATTTGATCAGTTAGAGTGAGACTTTTGATCCCTGGCTAGGTAAGGTCAACACCCTCCCTCAGCCTGAAGGAGATAGATTTTTTGGCCCCTCTGCACCTCTTAATAAATGTTATGGTTTGTGTCTAGATGTCCCCCCAAAGGGCCAGGCATTCACAGGTGAGGCTTTTGGGAGATGAGTGCTTCATGGGAATGTGATACTTACACTAATCCATGGATGAGTTTAGAACTAAATATGATGTTGAGAGGAAGTCTGGTCAGAGAAGGAGGATCACTGAGGGCATGCCGTAGAACAGTGTATCTCCTTCCCTTCCCTTTTAATCACTCTCTGCTTCCTGCTGCCATGCCATGAACTGCATCTCTTCTGCCACACCCCTCTACCATGCTCTCCTGCCTTTGCGCCACCTGACTATGACCTGAAACCTCTAAGAACCTCTAAGAACTGTGCCAAAATAAACCTCTCCTCCTTTAAATTGGAGTGTCAAGTATAATGTCTGAGCAATGTGAAAGTAACTAAGAGAGAAAAGGATCAAATTTTGGTGGGGAAAATGAGGTAGGATTAAACAAATAAACATAGGTAGTGTATCAGACAGCGTGTACTAGAGAAACACATATAATAGAAGGATACAAATATATTTACAGGTTGGCTTACAATGGCTGCCCACAGAGTCCTCAGTGGAAGAGTGGAAAAGGCCTGTGTGCACTGGGGATCTGAAGGATCCGGTCAAAGGCCTGGAACTCCATGTAGTGTCTCCTGTGAGTGTGAGTCTGCATCAGGAGGCTGAAGAGATGATGCTGGAAGCTGAAGGGTCTGCACTGGTATCCAGGAGATGATATCCAAGGTGAAAGCAAAGACTGGCCCTCCTCCAGAGAAGACAGAAACAAGCCTTCCTTCTTTGTTTCTCTTTTACAACATTCCGGCAGTAATCCTCCCGATGGTGGGTCTTCCACACCCAGAACTACGCTGAGCCAATTCAGTTGGACATTCCTTACTCAAGTTGACACAATCGACTATCTCAGATAGAAAGGAGTCAATGAAAATTATAACTTGAAAATTGTACTTTTAAGAAGGCAGCAACTTCAAACATACTCAAAACTGCCCGAGGTTGTCCATATCTGTACTCTCTAGGCTTGTTTATGCTTCTTTTCTTCTAGCCCATGCACCCCAAAGCCCTTAGATCCTTTAGTCCATAAATTATCTTAGTTGATAAGGTAAAGTGCAGAAACCTAACCTTAAGAAATACAACAGTCTTGCCCCTGCCTTTCTCCTGTAAAATGGGCCATCCTTTCACTTGTGAAATGAGCTGTTATCTTATCTTTCTACCTGTGGGCAGGTCACCCATTTTTCCTGCAAACAAAGCCCAAACTTTCTATAGATTCACAAATTCCATAACACACAAATAGCTCCAGCTTCAGACTATAACACATTTCTCTCTTGAGGGCCCACATTCTATTTCTTTGAGTGTATGCTTTTAAAATGCTACCTAGTAAATACCTTTATACCTTTTTTAAAAAGATAAAGTAACACTGTGCAAAGTTTTATGCTTACTAAATTGATCACTTAGATGACATATGAACTATATCAATTTCTTAAAAGACTCAATCTACCAAAACTCACAAGAAAAATATGAACTGAATAGAATCATATTTATTAAAGACATTGAATCAATAATTAATAACATGCTAAACCAAAAGACCCCAGTTCCAGATGTTTCACTGATGAATTCTATCAAACGTCTAAAGAAGAAACTTACACAATTCTCTATAGTATGTTTCACAAAACAGGAGTAGAGGAAGCACCTACCACCTATGAGCCCAGTATTACTCTAATATTAGATCCAGACTAAAATTACAGGCCAATATTTTTATTAACGTACATACAAAAGTCAACATCAAATATCATCAAATCAAATACAACACTGTATAAAAAAAGAATATACACCACAACCAAGTGGGAGGTCGTACCAAATTGGCAAGGCTGGTTCAGTATTTAAAAATCAACTAATGTAACCCATCACCTCAACATGTGAAAGAAGAAAATGTATATGATGATTTCAATAGATGCAAACAAAGCATTCAAACAAGTCCAACACTCATTTCACGAATTAAACAAAATAAAAATAAACTCTAGCAAACTAGGAATACAGGGGAACTTTCACAAAGAATGTCTACAAAACCTTATAAATAACATTATAATTAATGGCAAGAAACTGAATGCTTTCTCCCTAAAACTGGAACCAATTCATCACTCCTTTGCAATATCATACTGGAATTTTTATGTAATCAATAGGATAAAGAAAAAGGCAAAACTTTCTCTTCATTGAACTAAAAGAAACTAGTGGTATAAATGAAACAAATGTAATTATTTTGTTATGAAATTTTGTTTCATTTTTCATAGAAGAGTTCTTTTTTATATTAATATCTATTATATTTAAAAAGAGAAGTTCTAACATATATTATTAGGTATAAAATCAAAATGAAAAATTATACAGGTTGGGAAGAAAGAAATAAAAGTTTTTACTTATAGATATGACTGTTCATGTAGAAAATTCCAAAGATCGAAAAAGAGAACTTCTGGAACTAAAAAGCAATTATAGTAAGAATAAAAGATTAATATACAAAGTTAACTGCTTTCCCACATACCAGCAATTACCAATTGGAATTTAAAATTGAAATCATAACTTCATTTGTATTCATTCTCCCTTCCAAAAAATGCTAAGATTAAAATTTTACCAAATATATACAAGATATGTATGAAGAAAACTACAAAAGTCAGACAAAAGATTCCAAAAAATGTACAAAAAGTTTTACAGTTCATGGACAGAAAAACTCAAAATTGTTAAGATGTTGGTTCCTCCCAACTTGATGTGTTTTATTCAATGCAATGCTAATCAAAACACCAGCAATTCATTTTGTACATATTGACAAATCAATTCTGAAGTTTATATGGAAAAGTAAAAGACACAGAATGGCCAAGACAAGCATGAAAAACAGAAGCAAAAAATAAACAAGTGAAATTACATCAAACTGAAAAACTTCTGTATAGCAAATGAAATAATAAGCAGAGTGCAGAGACAACCAGCAGAATGGGATGAAAATATTTGTAATGTATACATCTCATAAAGAGTGTATATCCAAAATATATAAGGAACTCAAGAAGTTCATTACAAAAAAATAACCTCAATTTAAACTGGGCAACACATTCGCAGTAGACATTTCTCAAAAGAATATAAATGGCCTAAGAGTACATGATAATCTATCGGCATCATTAATCATCAGAGAAATGCAAATAAAAACCACAATGTCATATCACCTCATCCTAGTAAGAGTGGTAAGTATCAAAAAGACTAAAAATAATAAGTGCAGGTGACGATGTGGAGGAAAGAAAACAGAACACTTGGATGCTACTGGTAGAAATCTAAATTAATAGAGCCGTTGCATAAAACAGGATGTAGATCCCTCAAAAAATTAAAAACAGAACTACCATGTGATCCATAAATGCCACTACTGAGTATATATATAAATAACATGAAATCAGTGTGTTGAAGATACAACTGCACTCCTGTGTTCACTGCAACACTATTCACGATAGCCAAGTGTCTTAGTTACTTTTCTCTCATTGCTGACACAAAATACCCGGCACCCAAAGTTAAGGGAGGAAAGGTTTATTTAGCTCACAGTTTGTAGAGGTTTCAGTCCACAGTCAGCTGGATCCAAGGCAGGGTGGCTTGGCAGACAGGGAGAAGGCAGCAAGGTAAGCAAGAAGGGACCTATGCAGCTTCTTTCTGTGGCTTATATCTTATCCAGGCTGCCAGGATTAGTGTGGTACCAAACCAATCAGTGGATTGATTTAGTCATCACACATCCTTAATCCCAGCATCACACACTGTAGATTCAGCCACTTCTGAAAAAGCCCCATTTATGACCTCATGAGGCTTTAGGGGGACATTTAGGCACAAATCATAACACCAAGAAATGTCAACAATGTGTCTATCAACTGATGAATGGATAATGAAAATGTGGCTACTATACACAATAGAATACAATTTAGCAACAAAAAGAATGAAATGCTGTTATTTACTATAACATGGGTAGAACTGGAGATCGTTATGCTAAATAAAATAAGTCAAACGGGGGAAAAATAAGTACCACATGACCTCATTCATGTGTGGAATCTGGAAAAGTAGATCTCACTCTAGGCAAGTCTAGATTAGCACAGTAGTCACCAGGCTCTGGTGACAGTGAGGGAGAACAGAAGGGGGACAGTGTGATCAATTGATACTAAGTTACAGTTAGTAGGACCAAGAAGCTCCAGGGTACTCCTGTACCATACGATCACTATAGGTAATAGTTGTGTACTGTAGTTATCAAACATATATAGGAAGGGCCTTTGAAAATAATAAATACAGAGAAACAATAAATATCTGAGGATATAGGCCCAGTAATACAACATTTATGTTTTGTGCATAAGTTAACAACTTAACAATTAAAGGGGTTAGGAATTTAGCTCAAGTGGTAGAGCACTTGCCTAGCAAGCACAGGCCCTGAATTCCATCCCCAGAACCTCCCAAAAAAAAATTAAAAAGAAGGGCCAATAAATTCAATGAGGAGAAAAGAACCAGAGAACTGTCACTTCTTGACTTCAAGACTTACTTACTATAAAGCATCATTAATTAAGACAGTGTGGTATTGGTAAAAGACAAACAGATCAGTGGAACAGATTAGAAAGACCAGAAATATATCCACAAAATATAATCAACTGATCTTTGATACAGGAACACACCAAGTGGATGGAAAAAGATACTCTCTAACAAATAGTTCTGGAACAACCTGGACATCCATGTACAAAAAAATAACCTAGACATAAACTTTACACACTGACAAAAATCAACTCAAAATAGATCATAACCATAACTGTAAAACACAAAGCTCTAAAATTCCTAATGGGACTACAGGAGAATATCTGGGCAATGTGAGTTTGGCAGTGACTTTTTAGATACAGCACCAAAAGCATGATCCGTACAAGAAAAGAATGGTAAGGTGGACCTTATCAAAAGTAAAAACATCTCTCTGCAGAAGGCATTGTTAAGAGAATGAAAATCCAAGCCACAAACTGAGAGAAAATCTTTGCAAAACACTTATCTGACGAAGGGCTAGTACCAAAACAAACAAAACAAAAAGAAAAAAACTAAAACTCACGAAGAAGATAACACATTTTAAAATGGCCATAATCTCTGAACAAATATCTCACCAAAGAAGATATTCAGGTGACAAATGAGCATATGAAAAGATGCTCAACATTATATGTCTTTAGGAAATTACCAATTAAAGGAACAATGAAATACTACTACACACCTACTAGGATGGCTAAAATCCAAAACAGTGACAATGCCAAATGCAAAGGAGCATGTGGAGCAACAGGAAATTCTCATTCTTTGCTGGTGGGAGTGCAAAATGCTACAGTCACTTTGGAAGGCAAGCAGCTTGCTAGTCTCCCACACCTAAACATAGCCTTACCATAGCCTTACCAATCGTGCTCCTAGGTATTCACCCAAATCAGTTAAAGATTTATATTCACACAAAAGCTAGCACATGAGTGTTTACAGCAGCATTATTCCTATGCACCAAAGACTGAAAGCAAGCAAAATGTCCTTCAATAGATGAGCGGATAAATAAACTGTGTTACATTCACACAGTGGAATATTACAGAGCCGTAATAAAAGGAGCCAGGGATATATAAGAAACCTGTATACCTCTCACTCAGTTTTGCTCTGAACCTAAAGATACTCTCAAAAATAAGGTCTAATTTTAAAAATGAGCTCTCAAGCCACCAAAAAGCATGAAAATATGTGACATGCATATTGCTCAGAGAAAGAAGCCATATGAAAAGGAATTATGTACTGTACGATCCAACAATGTTACATCCTTGAAGGACAAAGCTCAAAGACAGTAAAAACATCATTTCCAGGATTTCATACGAGGAAGAAAGGATGAAGTGGTGAAGCACAGAAGATTTTTAAGGCCGTGAAACTATCATGTACAACACTATAATGGTAAATATTGATATTACGCATTTATCAAAACTCAGACACAAAGAGCAAACCTTAATGCAAACAATGGAATTTAGATAGCAGCAATTTATCACTAATCAAGATGTCAATCATAGGGGAAAATTCTGAGCACCCATTGTGGGGGCAGATATGGAATCTGTGATTTTGCTATCGACCTAAAAAGTTCTAGAAACTAAAATTTTTAAATAATAAAAACAAGTCAAAATTCTATTTAAAAAAAATCTATCTACTGTTCTCCACTGAAGTTTCCACAGACTTGTTCAAACTACCTTTGTCTTTTGTTTGATTTACTGTTACAACCTCCTACTTACCTTCAATTTCCCACCTCTGATCCACAGTCTATTCTTTAGCAAGAGTGATGTACATATATACATATATGTACGTATACATGTATGCAGTGTGGTGGCAGGGATGGAACCCAGAACTTTGCACATGCTGACAGAGTGCTCAGTGGCTCTCTGCCACTGAGCCACAACCCAGTCCTACAGAGATATCTTGTAAATATTTTAAGAATTGCATTTTAATACATTAGTTGTTCCACGTTGCCTTCAGAATCCAGTTCTGAATCCTTAGCATGGATCACAGGTCTTCATGTCCTCAGCTCAGTGCCCTTCGTATCACCTCCCCTGTGGACGCCGTCTCTGCTGAGCCACATCCGGGTTTCAACCCTTTACCTTGCTTAGATAAAAATATGCTCTTTCTCTGCTCTCACCTTAAACATCTTATCCTCTAAGCAACCACCGCAGTTCAGCCAAAAATAAGACCTGACAACCTTCAAGTTGAAAAACAAAATCTTATGAATCTCCGATGGATACCTCAAATAACTCCCTCTTTTACATTTTAGTAACAGCCTGAGAAGCGCATCCTAGCCTAGACTCTGGTTTTAACAAATGGAACAAAATCATCTGCGAAAAAGAAAAACAACCTCTCAGCCATATGCGCAATCAGCTTTCCAAGCGCAAACGTTTCTGGACTGGATCTCAGTGAGGACCCCCAGGCCTGATCCCATGTCCCAACCAAAACAAAGTTAGTGAGCCCTGGGAAGCTGGCAGGTCATCCCAGCTGCTCTGGTGTGTACGCAGGCAGATTCTTCTAGCTGAGAGTGACTATTGTCATTGGAAATAGCTTCGGAGCATTAAACAGGTATTAAAAACAGTCCAGGTGCAAAGGAAGACTCATTTGGGCCTAGGAGGAAGAGTTGAAGGGTCAGAGCCAAGGTTAACGCCTGAATTAAAAACAAATTTGGCCTTCAAGGACAGAGCAGGCAAATGTTTTCAAACACTGATGCTTAAAGTGGGAACAATAGGTACACATGTTCCTTTTTATTTCTGAAGAGAATTCAATGAAGTAACTAGCACCTTGGCAGAAGTGGGGGTAAATGCACCCTGTCCTCTACAGGCATCCGTGCCTGCCCTTTTTGTCACAGATGTGTAAATGGCAGGCTCTGATTTTTAACTCTTTGCAACACAGGGTGAGAAGCAGAGATCCAAACAGGAGGAGGAAAGGGGAAATTGTAATCTGAACAATGTGAGGCACCGGCAACAAGAGAAGGTGATAATAGTCATGCTCCCCGCCTCCCCAACACCCCCCTGCCCCCCTCCCGGTGGCCTCAAGCCAGTTGTGGGGGGAGGGGGCGCTGAAGTGCTGTACAAGGGACCTCAGCCAGAAGTTACTTCTGCAGCCATCTGGACACTCAGTTTTCTGCCCTCTACTTTAGACCCCCATTACAGACTTCTGCACCCACTCCCAGCGCTGCTTCATTCCACCACTCATTCATTCATTCCATCATTCACTCGTTGTTCATTTGACAAATATTCACTGAGGCAAAACACTGAAGATACAGACAGGGACAAGTAAAACAGACATCCTTGATCTCACCGAACTAGCATTTCAGTTGGGAAAATAGGCAATAAGTAGATAAACACATAGATAGGGAGTGATAAATGCTACGAAGACAGAAAATCTAGACTAAAAGAAGAGAAGGAAGCCAGGCATGGTGGTGCACCCTGATAATCCCAGGAATTTGCAAGGAAGGAAGATCGTAAGTTCAAGCCCAGCCTGGGAAACTTAGTAACTTAGCAAAACCCTGTCTCAAAATAAAAATCAAAATGAGTTTGGGGATATAGCTCAGTGCAAAGGCCCTCGGTTCAATCCTCACACCACGCACACACAAAAAAAGAAAAGAAAAGAAAAGAAACAAATAAAGAAAAAGGTAAAAGGTACAGTTTTAGATAAAGTGGTCTAAGAAGTCTTCTTGAGGATCACATGTGAGTAGAGGCTGAAAGGAACTGAGTGAGTCACGTGAGTATCAGTAGAAAACAGCTGTTGGCAGAGCAAACCCAAGTGGCCAGGCCTGAAGTGAACAGGCTCAGGGGCTCTTACAGAACAGCCAAGAGTGGAGAAAGGAGAGGAAGTGAGGTAGAGAGGGGACTTTGATCAAGGGGAACCTCACCCAGTGCTTGTTGATCTGGCTTTCATTCTCAGTATCCTGGGAATCCCTGGGAGAAGGAGGGCAAGGAAGTGACTTACTGGGCTTGCTTGTTTGTATGCAGTAAAAGACATACAGCATAAAACTTCTACCTTAACTATTCTGAACTGTACAGTTCAGTGGTATTAAGTGCATTCACCTTGTCCTAACATCACCATCATCTTTGCATAGAACTCTTTTCAGCTTGCAGAATTGAAACTCTATACCAACTAAACAATAAGTCCCCATTTCCGTCCCCCTCCATAGCCCTGGCAGCCACCATTCTATTTTCTGTCTCTACTAATTTGACTATGCTAGAAATCTTAAAATATAAGTAGAATCATTCAGTATTTTTCCTTCTGTGAGTGGAGTGTTTTTAAGTTTTATCCATGTGTGTCTGAATTTTCTCTTTTTTTAAGACTGAATAATACCCCATTGCACGAATGCACTGCGTTTTGTTAATCCATTCGTCCATCAGTGCATCCTTCGGTTGCTTCCATTTTTCTATTGATGGTATTGTTCTAATCACAGGTGTACAAATAACTCTTCAAGACCCTGCTTCCATTTCTGTTGGCTACCTATTCAGAATTTCATTTCCACATTTATTTATTTATTTCGGCAGCACCAGGTTTCAAACCCAGGGTCTCACACAGGCTAGTAGGCACTCAACCAGTGAATTCTACAGTCAGCCCTCTTTTTAATTTTTTTGAGGCAATGCCACATCATCTTCCATAGTGGCTATGACATTTACTTTATAGGCTTTGTATTTTTGAAGGTACCCTCTAACTGCTGAGACAAAAGTAGATCGTAGAGAAATAAGAATGAAGTCAGGGAACATAGTTAGGAGGCTCTTGGAGTATTTATTACAGGCAGTCAGTGCATTGTTGATTATAATGCCCTACTGGCTGGGGACTCTGAGAACTAATGATGAAATTGGCGGGCTCGGTATAGGCCACCAGGCCCACAGCAACAGGAGCGCTGATGACTAGAGGACTCCACGCATAGTCTCTGCTCAGTCAACCATCTCCACGGGGACTCTGCTGAATTTGGCTGGAGCCTGACCTATGACTGATACCACAAACAACATTTTACCCACATATATGCAGCTAAAGAAGCCGGTTCCCATGAGAAGCCTGGAAACTTGCAGCCCCAGAAGACATCTCTGTTTACCAATTCAGCTATTCCTTTGGCCATAAGCATGACTTTGGGGCTGGACTAAGGCTTGCAGGCTATAGTTCTGTTCAAGAGAAAACTGCCACTTCTTATTGTGTTTATCCCCAGGGCTGTGGAATTGTTTGAAGATATGGGAAGCTGTGATTTCTCAACTTCACAGTTATTTCTAGCAATGTTCAGTTACTTTATTTTTGAGGCAAGCCAGCACACTTTTTGCTCAAGCAGATCTAAATACTCATCAAAATTGCTTTGTTAATAATGACATTTAATAAATGGCTTCTGTTTCACTTTTGATAGAGTATGATGCACAGATCCTTCCTGAGACCTACCAAGTCCTTGAACTTTTAAAATGACAAGCATTTCATTTCAAATTACTGTATTATAACCCTTCATATAATAAGAAGAGTGTGTTTACTTAGCATAGTGATCTATTCTGGATTGAAAGTACAAGATGGACAAACTAGGGGCGTTGAGTCTTGATGGAAAATAAGGCAAATCTGATTCCCTGCTAGCCAATTAGCAGTTTGCATTTGCAGAGCATTACTGTTCCTCCCATCCAGAAGAGTCCCTGAACCACGATCACAAACTCACATTGCTGACTGTCCACCGAAATCCACTTTCCAGTTGGACTGGACACAGCCCCAGTGGCTCAGAAGAGAGACAGTGCACAAAGAACATTCACAAAGAAGTCAAAAAATGATTAGGAAACAGACTGGGGAGAACACATTAGGTTTTTTGAAGCATTTCCTCATCAAAGTGCCAGTTTCTCATGGGAACTGTTTCAAAATATATTCATATTTTCCAGGGCTGCTCTTAGAGCAATAATGTCATTGACATTTCAGTGTTCAGTCAACATCTTATATATTTAAAATGGAAAGCAGGTCTAAGAGATTTATGTGCCTTGCTCATCAGTCCCCTCTTCAGTGCTTTAGGCAGAAAAATCCCTCCGAGACGCCTGTGTAAATGATTTTGCTTCAGTTTTAGATGCTGGGGCAGGAGGAATCTGGGGTGCTCCTAGCATCGCTTGGGAACGCGGCAGTGTGCCAGTGTGTGTGCTTTCCGGCACTGAGGCGGGCAGCACAGCATTGTGAGTTCGGTTTGAGCTCAGGTGTTAGAGGGCCCTGAACCCAGATTTGCTCTGACTTAGCTTACGGCCCACAGGAATCTGAATAACCTCAGCCTCAGCTTTATTAATTTATAACATGAGTGAACTAGTAAACCTCCCTCTCTCGTGGGGGTAGAACTGAATGTCTGCTATATGTGAAGGTCGCCCAGTGCCTGGCACACAGCAGGTGCCTAACGATACGTGGCTGCCACATGCCCCACCCCGGTCACAGCTCCCAGAACTTCTAGAGGGAAAGAGCCTGTGGGCCAGGGCCGCACCGTCCAGACAGAGCTGTGGAGTTCGAGCTCATGGGGTTTACTTATTTTTGCTTAATTGGCAGAACAGAGCTGTGACAAGGAAACAGGTTAAGATAGAGAAATACAGAAAGGAGTTTCTTCTCTTTGTCTTAAAAAATGTGCTGTTAGCAGATGCCCTCTGTGCTCATACGGCAGGCACCAACTCACCGTTTCCCTGTGGCTTGTCATCAGTAAAATGCTCCTTAAGACGATATTATTTCTTTCTTAGCCACTTGATTGCCCACCTTTTTAGAACTGATGCACTCTTCCAGAATTTTTTTAGGTCAAATTTTATTTGATCAGCTTTATAAACCACCTCTCCTGTTCCAAAAGCCTTCTCTAGCCCACAGCTGGTCTTAGTTTTAATAACTTCAAATTCATCTTCTCTTGTCACTTTGATATTCGTCAACAGTTTTATATGTACTAGCACTACTAGAACAGAAAAGATGCTGTTTCATCAACACTAGGTACATAGTAGATGCTGATTTAATGAATAAATGTGAGGTAGACAAAGCTGTAAGAAAGTTGGGATTTAAAATTGCTAGTTAAAGAGTATGTGAAGTCTCCTGCAAGGGCTACATCTACCTTGACTTGTCAAGAATGGTAGAAAGCTGTAGCTTCAAAAACATTGCACATGGTCTCGTGATGGGTGTGACCTCATGACTTATAAACAGACCCCACTGCTCAGAAGTACCTCCTACCTTCTTTTTTCTCAACCTTTTTCCAGTACTCCCTCTTTAACATCACCAAGAGCATACTCCTATCTATCAGTAAGAGCGGCACGTGGCCAAAATAGTTGTGGTTGGAGTCTTTCAGTGTGTTCTCAAACAGCATTTTTCTTCAAACAAATTCTGAACGAGTTGAGATTAAGACAAAGGAGAGAGGTAGATGAGAAGCCAGCATGTCACATGGCCCGCCGATTGTACAAACACCACTAACGGGCTCCAAGTCTGCTCCGTCTTTGAGACCACAGTCCCCCGGCTCCCTCACAGCGAGGGGGGACCCTGTGGCTGTCTTCCACAGTGCAGTCTGAGAAGCTGCGAGATCCCACTAGCAGACTGGGCCGCACATCCTCCCACTGATGGTATCACACTTTCCTTTGCTCTTGTCCCGGGTCGGAACGGAGATCTTAAGGGAGGCCCCGAAGCTGCACATTGAAGACAGCAGAGTAGAAGGACGGTGTGAGGCAGCACCATCCTGCTGACCTCGACTGTTACGAAACAAAGAAATAAACTTCGTGTTCTTTCGGTGTCTTCTCTCGCCAGACAGTAGAGCCTTCTCAGCCCACCATAACTCACAATAAGGCTGACTTTGGAGGCAGCGTCTTAGATTGTGTGCAGGTAAACTTCCAGCCTCTGGCAGACTCGCCCCCACCCGGTCCCTCTAGCCGGGGCTCTCGCGTGTCCTCCCACTTCTCGCTCCCCACGCTGGCAGAAGCCCGGCAGAAGGCCTGCTGCGGTGACCCTCACAGGGCTACAAATGACCTTCTGGACGGCTGCTTCCAGAAAACGCTCTGGAATGGTTTCTTATGAAATTGTGTGGAGAACAGGATTGGGAAGTCAAGACAAAAGGAAGTAAATAAATTTTAAAAACAAGAACTACTGGAGAAATAAGCTCCTTCTGCATTAGCCTGAACTCTAACCATGATCCAAAACCAACTTTACTGGGGCTGGGGATGTAGCTCAGTGGTTAGAGTGCTCGCCTCGCAAGCACAAGGCCTTGAGTTTCCTACCACCAAAAAAAACAAAACAAACAAAAAAAAAAAACAAAAAAACAAAATACAAAACCAAAACCAACTCTACTGCTTCGAAAGACTAGCTTGTGGCTTGCTAACCTCATGCCTCCTGGCATCCAGTCATGGCTCGCCTGGATTTGTCTTTTCCTTCCCATCTTGGCCCACACGGCTGAGAGTTTTGCAGAAACAGAAGTCTGCCAAAAACAATAGCTCTCCTAAATGTCCATCAACAAGGGAATTGGCATATAAATTACCAAGCATCCAGTCAATGGACTATTATTCAATCACTGAACAGGATGAAGGTGAAGCATTTGTAACAATGTAGATGTCTGTGAAATAACCTCCCTCCCTGAAGAAAAAAAAACGCATCACAAAATTATAGATACAATATGGCAACAATGTAAAAATGTACACATGGGAATAAAGCTTTGGATGGAACTCAGAGAAAGAAAAGCAATTACTGGGGTAGGGTAGTGGGATTCAACAAATATTTTTATTGTTTAAAGTTTAAGTGCTCAAAGAAACCATCTTTGCTGTCCCCACTCAGTGACACTACAAAGAGATAGTGCCACCACCCCCACCTTCAGGGGGAGTCACCCAAATCCAGAGCACAGGGGCTTGGCAGAGCTCCGAACGAGGCCTGACTCCAGACACCCCGTGTCTGTCTGATCCAGAGTCTGAACACAAGTCCTGCTGTCGCTTCCATATGCCTTCACTTTATTTTTAAGTCTTTTAAGAGTCTAAGAATTTTGCATCTTGATGGTGGTACCATTTCCCATGGTGATTCAGACACCCGAATAGGAATACTCCTAGACACACTCCTCTCTGGAGATCCTGGCTAATGTGACATTCTCACAGAGAACGAATGGAAAATCTATGTCTGCCGATCAGGTGAACAGATCAATAAAACTCTCTGTTGACAAAACTTCTGACTGTGGGATTTACACTTCTTTCACTGTTCAGGAAAGTATTTGTAACTGGGTCAGCCTGGAGCTAATTTTATCATTTTCTTGAAATGTATGTGGAGGATGCATATATGAAAAGCATTCAATGCCAGTAAGATTCAAATTAATGCACAAAGCTACACATATTTCTCAGTTGAAGGCATGTCATACTTCCGGAACACATTTCTTCTATCTAACTAGTTTATCACCATCCTCTCCATTGCCAGCTCTGGCTTTGTCTCCTTCAGTGAATCAAAAAGGCAAGTCCTAGGTGCCACGAGTGCCCCAAGCCCTTGTCTCGACTTCCCTAATGTGAAATCTAAGAGGGGAACTTTCCTCAGATACAACACCTGGCTCTGAGCTTTGCAAAATGCCAGTGGAGCGAAAGCGACTTCAGAGAAGGCCCCAAGACAAGGGAGAGGAAGCCACCAGGGGAGCATGCTAGATGAAGGATAGAGGGCCTGACAGCTGAACAAACTGCAGGGATTCTTGCTCAGGGGGATGAGACCTGCAAAAACATAAGCAGCCACTGGATGAGATTAATGAGTTTTTGACTGGGGAATCTGACCCTAAAACTCATTTCTCAGTTCAGTGGGGGCAGGAGCAAGTCAGGGACAGCTGATAGATGCTTGGCACGTAGGGAGAGGCAGCGTGCACAGAAGCAGGGCTGTTCGGGACAGCACTACCCCTGCGGCCCCACACTCAGCCCCTTTTCAAGGCCAGCCGGAGCTGGTCTTGCCCTGGAAACCACTTACTCCCTTCCCAAGCCCCTCTCCCACCCCCAGCCCTCTTTCCTAACCTTGCCCTGTGACAAACACAATTGCTTAAATAGCTACTCTCTTCTTTGTCTTCTGCAGCATTTTTTTTCTCCCATACATTATTATCATACTTTCTAAAAATTATTTATTACTCTAGTTTCCACCACTATGCTTTGAACATGCCTTGGGCACACTGACTTTTTCATATGTACGTCTATCCACACTGTCTCGTGAGATGCCTCCCCCTAGGAGGTGTTCGAGAATCCTTCTTATGTTGGTGTCGACTGTCTAACATACAAGGGCTGGTCAAAGTATATGGTGAATGCTTAAATTTTTGAAATGCATTAAAATAAAAGATGCTTTCCCCAAAGATGAATGTTATCAATATGTATATTGAAAATGTACCATTAAAATAAAGTTAAAAAAAAAGACGCTTTGCCATTAATCTCTCTCAAAACACCCCCCTCACTTCGAGCACACTTAGCTCACCGTTGTTACCACTTTCTGACGCAGTTTTGGAAGTCTTCTTGCATGAGTGTCTTTAGGAGGTGCGCTCAAAAAGTAGTGAGTGCTGGGGCAGAGCGCCACCCAGCGGGAAGTTAGGCTCATGAAAACACTGTGGTGTGTCCTCATCTACTCTTGCCACTGGATCTGGCACCACGTGACTTCTGGTTCTTCCCTAAAGACAAAATGACCATGAAAGGTAAGCGTTTTGAATCAAGTCAGGATTTGGAGGCAGCGATGAGGGTGCAACTAAAGATACTTATGTAAGTGGACTTCCAGAACCACTTCAGAAAGCGGCAATAACGATGGGATAAGAGTGTTCAAAGTGAAGAGTATTTTGAGGAACATCAGTGGCAAAGTATCTTTTACTGTAAAACATTTTTTAATTTAAACACTCAGCACAGTTTTTGATCACACATGCATTGAGACAACCATGGTTCATTCTCTCTCTCTCTCTCTCTCTCTCTCTCTCTCTCTCTCTCTCTCTCTGAATTGGAAGGCCTACAAGGGGAGAGAAGGGCTACAATCTTCATTACCCCAATTCGGTCCTCGGCAAAAAACAAGTACCCCCTAAGGAGGTACTGGAAGCTAAATGCATTGCTAAAATAGTCTTTCCAGATATATCTGACTTCTGCCACTTTATGGATATTTTTCTTTATGGATATTTTATGGATATTTTTCCAGCAATACTGGGAAAGAGAAAGGAAGAGCTCTAAGTTTGTTCACCATAAAAAATAATATTTTAATCACTCTCTACTGTTGTCCTGTGGTCTAGGATTTCAACAGCAAGCACAGACCATCACGGCATTTGGGAACTATAAACACACCAAGGAGGACACAGTGTGATGTGGGACCAGCGAATCATCGCGATAATAAGTAACATCACTAGATGTGATCATCTTTAACCAAACAATAATGATGATGTTCACCATTAACCTATTTCACAGGTTGGGAACCATTAGCACGCACATTAAACTACACTTTTCATGTGACTATCACATCTCAAAAGTCTTTTTTTAATTGAAGAGGAAACTTCTTGTGTAACACTTGGAAAGGTAGCATTTTCTTCCGAATTACTAAAACTTTGTAGTGATACTTCTAAGATAGAATAAGAAAAGATTTCTGTGTGCCTTTCATGCTGTCGAATTTTAAAATATGAAAATCAACATTTAAAAATAAGAGAAGTCTTTAATAAAATTTTGATTCCACCAAAGGAATGTTGCTAAAACATTTTAAAATTTTGTAATGAGAATTAACATCATGATTTTTGCCCCTTTCCAGTAGGCCAGTGCTTGGATGCTCTCTCTGTTTATGAGTTAAATTCAAACAAACTCTGTGTAGGTTAACTGGGATAAAAGGAGAACTAACAAGAAAACAAGTTTTATCAGTATAAATTCACTAATACTAAAGGGATTGGAGAGAGAACGAGTGCCTTGACTCAGTTGAAAGTTAGACAAGGAAGAAAGTGGACAGCTATGAACAGTCCTGGTATTTTAAAAGCAAGTCATCTTAGAATTCACTGACAACGTTTAATAGTTCTTCAACTGAAGTGTTTTATAGGACTATTACTAAGGTGAGAAGAGCCAATAAAAGCTGAGTAATTAAAAGAAAGAACACTGGCTTCAGAGTCTTACAAAGCTGGGTTCACCGGAAGGGTAACCAATTGTCCTGGTTTTCATAAAGGTAAGAGGCCAGGATGCAAGAAGAATTCAGTGCTAAGTCCAGGACTGTCCTGAGCAAGCTGAAATGGCTGATCACCTACTTTCAAGTTTTGCAGACTACTAGATAGAGGGCCTCATTCCAAATACTTCTCCAAACTTCAATTTCTTCCTCTTTACAATGGGGAGAATAGGTTATTCCGAGTGCTTAACATATAACTGGAGCTCCTCAGTCATTCAAGTTGTATCTGGCAACCAGCTTTACTAACAAATACTAAATGAGAAGACTAAAATATAACCCAAAGCCTGTATTTCACCTTGTTTTCGACAATCAAAGGATTTTGTATTACTATATTCTTTCCTGCACAACCAAGTACACTTTTCATATTTCAAAAATTTATTCTATTCAGTTGGTTTGTAAAAATCTGTAAATCTTACCAAATGTCTAGAACTTGACTATTGTCACTAATCTCTCTTAAACATCTTTAGAAAATTGATTATATGTCAACTTGCAAAGAGAGTACGTTTTCCCTTTTTGTGAAACTCCATGCATTCTGGCAACTCTTCAATGAGCCTGAAACAGGGTAACGTTGGGACAATGTGTGTGGGGGGGACATCTTCAATCACAGGGCACTTTAGAGAATTCTGGACTAATATAAATATCCAATGACCATGGTGGGCAAGAGAAAGAACTGTGAGCCACCAGCTGTTCTATCAGAATGCATTTCTGAGTTGTGAAAACATTTAAGTCTTTTGTGTTTATAGGAGAGATATTGAAATGTAGGTTCAACTCAGAGCAAAGTATCATGGTTCCAACTTTCTTTCTGGGGCCAGGGATTGAATGGATTAAAGGGGGAGAAAAAGACGTGGGATAAGACATTCAAGTAAACTAGTCCAAATGATAGTGATGATCTCCACAATCAGACTCAACATAAAAAATAGAGGAAGAAAAATAATTGCTACCCATTCCCTAGTGGGCAAGGCAGTTACTGAAGTGGGGCTATGTGGTTTGGTTTGGTTTTGTCTTGTTTTGTTTTTGCAGTACTAAGGATTGAACCCATGGCCTAACCACTGAGCTACATCCTGGGCCAGTCTTTTTTTTTTTTTTTTGAGTCAGTGTCTCACTCACTAAGTCACTAAATTGCCCAAGCTAGTTTTAAGCTTGCAAGCCTCCTGCCTCAGTCTCCCAGAATGCTGGAGTTATAGACATACGCCAACATGCCCAGCCTATCATTTGGTTTTTGCAGAACTGAGACAACTAGCAGCGAAACTGAGTTGGAACACACAGGGCCCAATGCCATGGCAGCAGATGGTGTCTGAAGTCTGATATTTCTCAAAAAATGTTTCTCAAAACTAAAGATGAATTCATTAGTTATGTTTAAACAGGTGATGAATTTGTAGGAGGAGTGTGAAGCCACCTTTCTACTAAGTTTTCATTTTATTATGAGAAAAAAATACGTTTTTCATCAACCTCACTGTGTTAGTGACAGTTCTGATCCCTGTTCACCCCCAATCACCTGAGTTCCTGGAGCGATTGCTCCCAACCACCTGAGCTCCAGGCACAATCACGGCCCAACCCCCACGTCCTGTTTCTCCCCCTTGCTTCTGCTAGCACCCAGCATACCCAGAAACTCCTACGCCCACACGTTGTTTCACGACAAAATCTCAGCCGTTGTTATGTCAGCCATTGTGTTGCCACTTAGCTGCTGCTACACAGCTTTTCTCTCTGCATCTCGCTCCCCCTTGCCTTACCCCACCCAAGGCCTTCCTGCTAACTCTCCCTAAAATCCCAGTTCAATAAACTCCCAGCAGATTCTCCTTTGCAGTCACTCCTGGAAGTCCTGCCCAGAATCCTAAATTCAGGTTGATGGTTTTCTTCTGGGTCGCCACCATTTTATCTAATAGTTAACGGCTTTTTCTTGCTGTACTAAATACCTGAGAAAATCAACTTAGAGAAGGAAAGATTTATGCTGGCTCATCGTTTCAGAGGTTTCGTCTGTTGTGGGCTGGTTCCACTGCCGTGGGCCTGAGGTGAGGCTGAACATCACGGCAGAAGGGTGTGGCGGAGCAAAGCTGCTCACCTCATGGCAACCAGAGAGCAGAAAGAGAAAGCACCAGAGAGAAGGGAGCCGGGATGCGACATGGTTCCCACAGTCACGCCTGCCTTCACCTGGGCCCCATCTTCTAATAGCCTATTCTACTCTGAACTCATCAGTGAATCCACGGATGAGGCTAGCACCCTCCCAGTCCTATCATTTCCGAGTCTATCAGCTGGCCTTTGAGGGTCATTTTAGGGTTAATCCATAACAGGCATTTTCCATGTATCCGAAAAAGCAGGACAGATAAAGAAACATCCATGTTCTCTCCCCCGCCCTCCTCCACCTTAAGTCATGTCTGATCTGATAGGATTCCTGAGATCTGGCCAACTTTTAAAGCCTTGTATCCTGGCAATGGAAGTACGAATGATTCCAATAAGAAACAAAGGAAGAACGTAACAAAAGACACTAATGTCCTCAAATAGTGAGGTTTGTAGAAACTACATTTCAGGAAGTAAAGAGAGGCATGAAGGAAGATAGCGTACAGAAAAGAAAGAAAAAGGAAGAGAGAAATACAAGAGTTTGGCTCAGATCGCCAAGAATAATATTAAAATACCTAATACTTGAATACTTGAGAAATATCAAGCATGCTAAGAAAGCGAACACACATTGTTATTATACTGAAAGCAAACAGAATAACAAGAAATGTTTCTCAGCTCCTGGGCTGCCAATGTAATGTTAACAGATGACAATGAGATAGAAAGGAACTCAGTTCGGAATTTGCATTGGTGTGCTTTGTCAGCAAGCATGATTTTTAACCTGAAAAGGGTAAATATTGATAGATGCATCAGATCTAATAAGGCAGCGCCTGCCTCTCTGAAGTGGTTGGGTTCCCTGGCTGCACAAACACACATCCATAGTGTAGTGTGCTGTGATAATGTGCGGTTGTTTGTGGGATTGTGGAGATGGGATAAATGTGTTCCTACTTATCTAAAAAGATGCAGATGGATCCTGTCATTTATGGACTAGTGAGCTTGATATCAAGCTCAGTCAAGTTTCAGGGATGGAATATTAATAGGTTGATTTATGAGCACATACAAGGGGAAGTGGTGAATGCTAGGAGACACCATGGGACCCATAAAGCACAAATCACATCAAATATCTCACACACCCACACACTCTCTCTCACACACACACACACGAATAGTTGGTAAAGTAAATGCTTCAGATGAATTTGGATTATAGAAGAGCATTTGACAAGGTCTCTCATGACATCCATACAAAAGAAATGGAAATATAGAGACTAAGAGTAAGCACTACTTAATGATGATTACATCTGGCATCTCTCCAACAGACTATAAATTAATGCTTTTTGTACGCATTGTGGAAGTCTTTTCTCCAGTCTAATCAATAACAAATGCTACTATTTTGATCAGCAGTGTGAACTATCTAGAAAAGAGAAAAATACTTAATGCAGCAAATGGCAAATTCTTAGAATTATTTTTAGAAGACAGTAACTGGAAGTCATGGTACTTTTTCAGGAAATCTATTCTACAATTTTATCTGGTCCATTGAGCACTATTAGGTGACATTCAAGTGTGGCTTGAGGCTGTTTTAGATATACATTAATGTAAGAAATAAAGGGCGTGATGGCACCTTCAGTGCTATGCAGATCTGGTATGTTCTGAGAGCCACAGGCTGGCATACGGACAAACTGGAGTGCATGCAGCACAAAAGGTTCACGGTAGCAAAGACACAAAACAATCAGATCTTACGAGGACTCGTGAAGTAACTGGATTGCTTAGGAGAAGAGAAGTTGTAGGGAGGTCATTCCGTTACCTGAAAGCTGAATTCATGGAATCGAAATCAGCTCTGCAGTCCTCTCAGTGGGGATGCACATGCATGCGAGTAGCAGGGCTACAAAAGAGTAGTGCTGAGCAAGAGCCAGGGCCGAGCGAGAACAACCTCAAAGATGACCAGTCTCAGCAATAAAACAGATATTTCTCAGCTTCTCAAAGTCCAAAGTGCAATTTCTTTTGAAGGAAGTCTCCACAGCAGGAAGCCGAAATGATCAGAAAGAACCAGGAATCCAGTGAGCAAGGTTTAGCAACACCAAATGGGAGTAATGGGGAGAACGAAGGTAAGACAGAGAAACATTAGAGCCTTAGAACCACCAAGTGCAGTGACGTGCCTTAGGACATGAGCCCACGCCAGCCATACGAGTAGCCCTGCACGTCTCGAGGAGCTAAAAATAAGGCCAAGAAGCACGACCTCCCTACGAGAAGAGCAAGGATCTCAACATACATGGTTCTAGTGTAGGGTACAGATGGTGGATTTCTAAAGTCCTTGCCTGTGAAGCAATCAATTTCTAAATCAGAATATTTGTCAGAAAGAGACAGAGAGACAGAGACAGAGAGAAATTCAAGTATCAAAAGAAAATTAGCAACCAAGATTCAGAATCAAAATGAGAGAAGCCAGAACCAAGATTCAGGAATGAGAACTTTCTTTACCAACATCCACAGTGGACTATTATGTAATCTTTTATTTAGAAATGCCATGTGCATTTAAAGGGACCAAAATTCTCAGTATAGAGATTTTCCTGGGAAAAGTCACCACTGGAACCAACTATTCCTAGAAGTCATCAGCCCTACAGCTGTAGCTGCTTGGCACATAGCATTGTGAAGCTAACACATGAGGAAGGAGGTCACGCTGATCTGAAAAGGAGATTGTGTGTCACTCATGAGGCTGTTTCTAAGCAGCTTTAAATTGTCTACTAAGCACATCTGCCAAGAAACATGAACTTTCTCAATGTAACGTCCCTGAAACTCAACAAGAAATAATCTGTTGGCTACCATTTCCGTAGAGTACAATTATCCTTGACTGAGAGGAACAAAAAGTGGTAGAATCTGGTGCTAAGTCATTTCAATATGTTCTGTCCCATAGAGTATGGTCCCTTTCAGTGGAACTGGTGTATGTACTGGCTGCCTCTCAGTAAGGTAACTCAAGTCATAATGAACAAGATCTTCAGTCTTAGAAAGATCCTGGCTATGTGGAATAAATATGCTTCTTTTCCTTCTTGAAACTAGTTATTAAGCCTATGAATGATGTACCGATGGAGAATACATCGCCAATGCTATCTTCCACTATTGATTATTCTAGAGCAGTGTAGCAAATGTATGGCAAGTGTGTTACTGTGTTTTTAAGACAAAAGATGTTAATGTGTGAGTTGTTTTTTCTAAACTAAACACTCAATATTCAGGTTTAACTGCATTACTGGCACTCTGCAATAAATAAGTGCAATAAATAAGTGTGTTTTGGGTTGCAGTTTGGCACTCAATCTCTTAAAGGTTCACCATTGCTGTTCTGGAGGGTGAGCCTCACAGCGAAATCATTCACATCTTATCGAATCTCAAGAAACTGACCTTCCTGGACACAGTGTTGTATTTATGGGTATCCAAACTCACGTCCATTGGGGTTTTCCAGCATTCATAAATATTTGTTGAAGGCATGACCAAACAGAGGAGGAGCTTTCTCCATAGAAAGTCATATAGGATTCAATTTGTAACCACAAGAATATGTAAAAGAACAACACACGCTGAAAAGCATTATTAATTGTTCCTACATTTCTAGAAGATTTTATCCATCATTCTCCTTAAACTGTATGAGTTTGTAAGTACCTAAATGCCTAAATTTATTTATATTAAGAGTTATTGATCATAGCACTAGTCAGAAGTAATCTCGAATGGTCATTTATTCATTGATAGAGGACTTTCCAGCACAGAGTGGGAGTATATATGCTCGGTAAGAAACAAATGCCACTTATAATGTCTCACACAGCTGCAACTTTGTACAGCTTCCTGATTGCCAGAGAAAGAGGCGATGCATAGGCTATGAGAGAGATCTCCTTAGGCTGGGTAAAGAAGAAGCATAAATAAAAACCCAGATTCCACGGGCCCATCTTCACCTGTTTCTGATTGGACAACTCACTAAAGGCCTTCAGAGCACTCTCTACTGAGAAGTAAGTTGTTCTCAAACTTAAGCATGCATCATAATCACCTGGCGGGTTTAAGAAATGCATACTTTGGGTCCCATCATCAGTTTCTGAGTACATCTTAGATGGAGCACAAAAATTTGTTTCTCTAACAAATTCCCAAGTGATGCTCATACCATTGATCTGAGGACCACAAACTAGTTGCATTTAAATTCAGAACTAGCTGTTTAAATTTCTACACAAGTTGAAAGACACCAGGGCCCTGAATTGATGGGTGTCACTCAGAGCTTTGCATAGTTAACAAATTGCTTAAAGTTTTCCGTGCAAATATTACTTTTAAAAATATGAATTTATGCCCTGTGTTCCCTGATTATATTCATAGTATTAAAGCTTTGGTATAACCTGATGTCTTAATCAATTTTTCCATAACTAGGACAGAATATCCAACACTCAAAAAGTAAAGGAAGAGAGGTTTGCACTGGCTGAAAATTTGGAGACATTTCAGTCCATAGTTGGCTAGCTCCAAGGCAGGATGCCATGGCAAAGAGGCATGGCTGACGGGAAACGGAGATCAAAGGAGGAGGGAGGGAGATAGGCCCCCCCTTAGTGACCCACCTCCTCCAATCAAACTTCACCTCCTAACATCGTATTTAGCTATAAACTCATCAGTGGAATAATCCACTGGTGAATATCAAGCCACATAATCCAATCACCCCTCCCCCAAAGCTCCATCTTTTAGCACATGAGGCTTTGAGTGGACATCTACATATAAATCATAACATTCTGCTCCTGTCCCTCAAAAAACTCATGCATCCTTTTATGCAAAACATATTTAGTCTATCTGTTAGAGTTGCCAAAATCCTAACAGTTTCAGCATTGCTGAAAAGCCCAAATCCAAAGTCTCCTCTGAGATTTAAGGCAAACTCTTAGCTGTGAGCGCCAGTTTAAAAAAGGTACACATTTCCCCTCTGAATGGGAGAAATAGGGTAACAGAAAGGAACAGGACCAAAACAAGACAAAAATCCATTCAGGCCAACGTTAAATCCTGTAGTTCCATGTTCAGCACCCAGGGCAAGATGCGGCAAGAGGCGGCAAGACGCGGCAAGAGGCGGCAAGACGCGGCAAGAGGCGGCAAGACGCGGCAAGAGGCGGCAAGACGCTGCAAGACACAGCAAGATGTAAGCTCCAAACTATTTCGGCCACCGCATCCCTACGGCATTGCTGGAGGTTGTAGCCTTCATGGCTTCTGTCTTGAGATGTATGTGCTCACTGCTTGCAGCTTTCCTCAGCAGATATTCCACATTGCTGGCTTCTCCACCTTTCTGGAGTCTGCACTGCACTTTTGGCGTCAGTGTGACAGCCTCATGCACTCTGACACCAGGAGCACACAGCTTCACCTCTCAGGCCTTTTCTGGAACCTGGACAGAAGCCCCCCTCACCCCACAACTCCTGCATTCTTCATGCATGTAAAGCCAGCACTACATGGACGACACCAAGGTCTGCCTCCAGTTCGAGCAGTAGCCTGCCCCTTTTGCATCTTACTGGTGGTTTCAAAGGTTTCAAAGAGTCCTGAAAGACTGAGCCTGGTGAACTGAATCAGTTCCCTATGCTGCCCTCCTCCAGCAGAGTGCTCCGGGACTCTGCTCCCAAAGCAAAGTCTTCCAGCCTTGCACCCTTGAGCTTGCGATGGAAGGGGTCAGGCTGTTTCCCAGGATGTCCTTAAGCCATTTTTCCTACTGTCCTGCAGTACAGTGTCGGCTTCTTTTCAATGCTAAGTTTTTTAGCTACTAATCTTTCCTCTGCTCCAACTTTCCTGGACTTTCCTTTCTGCCCAAACTCAAAACTTTTTTAAGTCGTTCAGCTGTGCTGTTTGTTCAAAAGTACCCAAGCCATAGCCTCGGCATTAGATTGCCTTGACATTTTCTCCGCCAGATTAATTACTCCACTGCTCTTAATCTCATTCTTTCGCCAAGTCTCAGGACATGTGCAAAGTGTTGACAAATTTTCTGCCAGAGCCTAACACACATGGCCCGGAGTCCAATCGCCAATGGAGTTCTTGTTCCCAAATGAAACCTCCTGAGCTTGGTCTTTTCCATCTGCTTTTTTTTTTTTTTGTAATCAGCATTCTGGTCTTCTGAGCTCCAACCAGAATCTTCCATCAAGCTTGGCTCATGGCATTCTAGGGCTGCCTCTCCAGCTGGGATCTCCAAACCTTTCCAGACTCCTCCTATGAACCAGTTCCAAAAACTTCTGATCCACACGGTCAGGTTGTCACAGCAACAACCCCACTTCTAGGGTACCAAAATCTGTTTTAGTTAATTTCCAGTTGCTGAGACAAAATACCTGACATGCTCAACTTCAAGAGGAAAGATTTATTTTGACTCACAATTTACACAGTTTTCAGTCCAAAGTCGGTTGGGTCCAAGGCAGGACAGCATGGCAAAGGGACGCGGCAGAGGACTGTTGCTCAGGACATGGTGGCCAGGAAGCAGAGAGAGAGAAGGGAAGAGCTAGAAAGGAATAAGCCCTTCCGGGCCACACCCACAGTGAGCTACCTCTTCCAACCAGATCCCACTTCCTAAGTAACAGCACTGAACTCATCAGTGGACTAATTCACTAACGATTGTCATGCCCCATAATCCAATCACCTCGCAGAAGTTTCACCTATGAGGCTTTGGGGGAATGTCTAGATACAAACCATGACACCTGCACATACTTTTGATGCCAAAAATGGCTGCAATAGCAGTAGCCTAGAGTGACCAATGAATCTACTGATTCTAAGGGTCTAGATTCCATATAAAACAGATCTAACTAAGGAACCAGTGGGGATCTCTGTCATATGATGCTAGCTTGGTTTCAGAAGTGGCCTGTGGAGCTGGATGGCCATGATCGCCAGACACCACAGAGATGACCAAGTACTCAGGATGAGCAGTCGACCAGGTGGTACTTACAGACTCATTACACACAGAACTGTATGGCTCACTGCTAGGTGCACATGCTTTGTGATCGCTAATCTCGGTTGTTAATTTCATCGGCTTGAGAGATGCCTAGGAGGTAAGCGAAGCACACTTCTGGGTGTGTTTGGGTGAGTCATGGGCATGGGACATTTGGAGACAATGTTTGGTCCCTGCCCCTTCCTCTCCAACTCTGCTCAAACTCTCTGCTTCCCGCATGCCATGAATTGAGTAGCTTTTCTCTGCCATGTCCTTCGGCCATGATATTCCTTCATTGCAGCCAGCTAACCAAGAGCTGAAGCCTCTAAAACCATGAGCCAAAATAAACCTCTTCTCCTTTCAATTGCTACCGTCAGGTATTTTGTCCCATCAATGGGAAAACTAATACAGAAAACCTTCCAGATCTCATCTGTAGGAAGAAGGGGGACACCTAAAACTCTGCTGAGAAGGGTGCGGGCTCCAGTAATGGCAGAAGCAGCCACTCCAGAACTGAGCAGGCGAGGCTGTGAGTGAGTGTGACATATTCATGGGTGAAAAGCTGAGCCATTGGGTGACAGCCACTGAAACATAAACCACCTCTAGATATAGGCCTTCCTTTGTTGTTCTCCAAAGTAAAAACATATGCTGTTTCTTTTCCCTATATAAAGGGGATTAGTGCTAGTGCATCAACACTTTTACTAGGTCATTCTTCTGGCCAATGGGAAACACTTTCAAAATGGAGGATATCAAGCAAAGGATTCTATCTGAAGTCATGCAATAATTAACACCACAATACATCCAAGCTAACCTGGCATACTCTACCAATTGAAAATCATAAGTGAAAGAACATACACAGTATAATCACAAAATATGGTGAATATTCAAAAAACTTTAAGTATT
This sequence comes from Hystrix cristata, assembly GCA_004026905.1. Taxonomy (NCBI): domain Eukaryota; kingdom Metazoa; phylum Chordata; class Mammalia; order Rodentia; family Hystricidae; genus Hystrix; species Hystrix cristata. Next base: position 76,004 of record PVJO010005186.1, read on the forward strand.
ACACTAAAAGACACATTGCCATTAATCTCCTTCAAAATACTACCCCTTACTTCACACACACTTACCTCATAGTTCTTGCCATTTTCTGAGGCAGTTCTGAAAGTCCTGTTTCTTGGGTGTCTTTAGATGCACCATCATGGCTGCCTCAGGGTCCTGAATCAAATCTAAATATTTACGAAAGTTCTTAGCAAATAAAAACATTTGGGTGTTTCCCTGTCTCCTTTTTTCACTTTGTCTGACACTGTATGATTTACAGCTCTTCCCCAAAGCCAAAATGACTGTGAAAGGTAAGAGTTTTGAATCAGCTCAGGACACTGAGGCAGCCACCCCAGCACAACTAAAGTCGCTCAGGAGACAGCTGAGGATGGGATAAGTGTGTCTGAAGCAAGGGACGTATTTTGAGAGGCCATAATAGCAATGTGACTTTTACTGTAATAAATGTGTTAAATTTAATCGTTCACTCTATTTTGTGATCACACTTCATATAATAAATTCAAAGCCCATTCAAGAGTTTTAATAAATTTATTTCCTCTTCCATTAAAGAAGGAAGCATAGAGTTTGGGTCCTTGGTCTGCTGCTTACCAGCTATGACTCTGAGTGAGCTGAGGCTCGGTTTGCCTCAATCTCCTGAAACAACGCTTGTACCTACTTCAAAGTGTAGTGCAAGGATGAAATTACAAATACATGCGAAGCTTCTATAACAGTGTCTACCATTTTGTAACCAGTGAGTATATATGTTATTTTTTAAATTGTTCTATAACTGACGTTTCTTTCTAGAAGACTTCTGAATCTTTATCACTGGTCACTTGGAAGGAAAAGTTCTGGAGTGAATCAAAGTGTGTACACAATATCAGGCAATTCACTGTTATAATAACAAGCCACACACAGTGAGAAAGTTATGCCATCTTATTACTTAAATAAAAATAGAAGTATCTGTGCCTCCTCTCTCTCGGTGTCCTAGAAACCTGGAAAACCCCAATGACCATACACTGTAAAAGATGCAGTGACTCAACGACAAGTCTGGGAACTCTCTCAGCTGAGGATCTTCTGGGAAGACCTGGATATTCCCAGATTCACATCCTCAGGGGCTTTCCTCACATCACTGATCTGCTTGTGGATGCAGATCTGCAGCTTTGCCCTTCAGCTACCATGTACCTAAGTGGCACTATGATGTCCCCACTGTGTGTGTCTCCAACACCATCACAAGCACCTTGATGACAGGAGTCGATTAATTTTGACTGGGCCCAAGAAATGTACATCCCTTTCGCAATCAATATATGGGGGAATGATCCTTTTTTTTTTTTTCCATTTAAAAGTATCACTGAGTTTCACTGTGCTAAAGTTGCTTGATTCCATTTGAGATCAGTCTTAGGGTCTTTTTTTCACATGTGAATACACATGAAACAGTTTATTAATTCAGTCTTCCTATATTCCTCTCAAAGGACAAAAGGGCTCTACTAGCAAGGCACATGTATTGTAAATTATTGGACAGTAAAGTTGGATGAGAGAGTAGCAGAGTCCGTCTCCTGGAAAATTCCTGGTGAACTGACATCATTTGAACTTGCACAGCCAGCTGTCTGTGGATGGCCCCTAGACCCTAAGTATTATTGTATTAATTATCTGGAACTGAGCCTATTTGAAATAATATTAGCAGTGTCCCTTTTGTCCACAGGTTTCTGTTGACTTGAGGATTTTTCCATTTTTGTTTGTGAGTTCCATGTACATGTTGAAGCGTGTGTCTCTGGGGTCATCGGTTATGTCGTGAGCCCAAAGAAGTCCCCATTACATACTTTGTTCATTTTACTAAGACAAAGCCATACTCCTTAAATCAATTCTCTAACAGGTGCCTAATTTCTTCTACTAATCATGGTCTCGTGAACAATAATGCCACCCGCAGGGAGTCTTAGGAAATGCTTTTCCATGTTTAAAAAAAGTTACCATTGGTATGAAGCTGGAGTAGCCAGAGAAAATAAATGAAACAATATTTGTTTGAGTTGCAAGCTGGGAAAGAAAAGAGTAGGTTGTTGAGATGTCCCAACAATTGTGAGAAGGGAATTTTAGTTGTTTTAACAAAACTAAATGAAAGCAGGCATTTTATGAGAGTCCTTGGGGGTTTCCATGCGAGTGGGATCAATGCATCCTCTCCAAATACTTGGGAAGCGACTCACAGGGAAAATGTCAGCTGGCCACAGTTCGCTTATTGTGTGATGCCATCAACTTAGATGTGTACTGCAGTGCGGAAGTCCCGTTTGTCACAAGGTCACTTTGAGATCCTTCCATCCCAGTTTTCTTTTGTGATTGAATGTCATCAGTGTTCTGATGGCTGCATGTTGGTGTAAGATCAAAAGACATTTTTATCCCACTCAGTTGGAATGCAAATTAATGTTGCAGCTCAGCAAAGCCCAGAAGAAAAAAAATTTCTTTAGAGAACAATCTTGATATTCAAAATCTAGAGGAAGGGCTCTTCTCTTTGATTTCTCATGGTTTAAGGCTGCAATCCCCAAAGCTACGGGACGGACACTCTTGCAGCTGGATTGGGTGGCATCCCTTCACCAATTGGGACCACTCTCCATGTTATCAGAGGACTAGACAGTAGGCCAGGAAGCAGGTCTCCAACAGTCACTCACACCTTCAGCTGGCTCCCTCTTTCCATTACAATGGAAAAATGGGGGACACTTAGGAAAGACCACAACAACCCATTAGCAGCAGTGAGAACCCGCCTACTAAACGCCTGTATATCCCAAAACCTTTCTTCCCCTGTCCAATCTATGACCAAAATCTCATGGACAGAGAACTTTTAATTCTGCCACTTCTTTACATGATTTATTTTATTTTATTTTAATGGTGCATTTTAGATGTACATAGTGATAGCATTTATCATAGGTGATTTTTAAAGATCTGATCAAATTATAATTAAATAATAACATTTCCTCCTTTGATGTGTCAAAGACTAACAGAAATGCTACAAAGTCTTCTGTTTTGTTCAGTTCATGTAGCATCACCCCAGGTAAACAGCTGCTCTCCTGGTTTTGTTGTTGTTGTTTTGTTTTAATTTTAAAACTCCTTTTATGGGGCCGTAGAAGGCCGAGAGCCTCAGACCACTATAAACTACTACACATCATTTTCCACTTGTCACTATCACTGATCAGAGCTGTTCTTGAAAGCAAGTCTTATGCCACCATGAAGAAGAGTATGGAGGACAGCAGAGCTCTCCTGGCTGGGAAGAGAGTTTCTGAAAAGCAGGAAAGGGAAGGTGTTCATGGAAGGACAAAGGTTGAGAATGAAGGACAAGCACAATAGATGCATTTTATCTTATTACATTTTCATTAAAGAATGTTTCACATAGAGGTCTTAAGTTCAGCTGAAATGGGTATTTAGAAATGCCTGATACATAATAGCTACTCAATGAATATTTATAGAATGGATGAATGGTGGTAGGAAGTGAGTGGAGTGATTTTCTAGCTCTTACATTTACTGCTTTCTAGTCCCTAAATTGGCCATAATAGAAGAACATACTTTGAAGAAAGAAAGAGGAGGAGGGAAGGAAAGAGAGGGAAGGGAGAGGAAAGGAGGGGGGAAGAAATATGGCAAATAAATGAAAAGAACAGAGCATCTAAGCCATATGGTGCAAGACAACTCTCCCAAGCCACAGCATCAGCCCTACATAGCAATAGCAGGCAACTTAGACAGTCATTATTGCTTTTACACTGAAACAAACAACTTTAGAATCACTGATGCTCTGATTTTAAAAAAGGATGTTGCAAAGCTATTAGACAACAGAATATAATTATATGATGCCACATAATTAGCTTGAAATATGTCGGACACAGTAGTTTAGCTAAAAAATGAAATGTTACTGCAGAGAATTATAGCACCCAGAAGCATTAATATTTGCAAAAGAAAATGACACAGCAGAGAGAAAAAAGTTCCTTTGTCCCTTACTAAATTTGCCTCACCATATATACTGAATGCCTGAGGTGTTTGCTTATCCTAATGATCACACTGAATCCCTTCAGAAGGCATAATCTGAAGCTTTGCCTCCTAAACGTGACTGGCTAACGTCTCTAATTGTTATCTGTGTTCAGAATGACAATGTTTCCTCTGCTCCTTGAATGGTGAGCAGAATACAGCAGACACAGGCGTTCTAGTCTCAAATTGAAGGCAGCGATTACTTGAAAACTGACCTCTGGGTCAGAGAGTAAATGAAATGCACCCCCAGAAGCTTCAGGAGAAGGTATGTAAAAGAAGGCCAGATGGTTTCAGGAGAAGGTATGTAAAAGTGCCGTGTTCTAGTTTTCTTAAAGAGCCATTTAACAAAGGACCATTCCAGAGGTGGGAAATAATATCAGGAAAAAAAATTCAAGAATGCACAGGGGCCAGATGTTAAGCTGATTATCTTGATAAATAATCCTTTTTTCATTTATTCACTCTCCAAATTCACTCATTCATTCAGATATTCCACAAATGTTTATGGCATACTGCAGTGAGCTGGTACATTCTAAGGACAAGATAACAACGCAGTTGGAAGACTGGTTATCTTCTCTGCTGCTGGTAAAGATTCCAGCTCCTGTTAGGCAACCTGGTTTGGAGCGGATGCTTCATTTCCACAAATAAATTGAGCTCAGATACTCTGAACCCCCAATCTGGGCCCAGTGAGGCCCTTCCACACACAAATACAGTAATAGTTTTATTTTCCAAAGGAAGTTATATTTAAGCTACTTCTAAGACTACATCTTAGACTGAATGACCTAAGTGGCTACAAGTGTTTGGAATTAATACTTCCTAACCCAACTCCTCTCCTCTGACCTACACAGACTCCTGTTAATTCTCCATGATTATGGTGAGGGAAGAGACAAGCTGATGCTACCTTTTGACGAATACTTGAAATCTTTCCGACATTGGGGAATTTGTCTTTCCTGCTCTGGGCTGACAGATATCCCTGGGAAAGCCATGATGCTAGGGTACCTCCAGCAATCAATGAAGCGATACCTGTTTGAACTGGAAAAGAAAGGGCTGTGTTGTTGAGATGTCCCAACAATTAGGAAGAGGAAGTTTAGCTATTTCAATGAAATCTAAACTAAAGAAAGAATTCAAAAGCACTGCCCCCTATTCAGCTATCGCCGAGGAAGATTATAGTAATTTTAGCTGCCCTCTGAATTTGCCCCTGACAGTACTCGTGCGTGCTCTCCAGCCTCCACATTTTTTCAGATGAAACCAAACATTTGTTCGAAACTTTCCATACCAGCTCTGCCTCCATTTTTACATACCTTTCTGTTCTCATGCTATTCTAAGCTGCCAAGATTGCTTGCATTCGTCCTTTATCCTGAATGTAAAAGGCTTTTTCTTCTCTCTTCTCTTTGTGTACATGGCAAAGCTGCATTTGACCGTTTGGAGTGGTCCATGAAGCTAATATCCACAACACCGAGAAAAAAATTGAAAGCTTTTCAGATTTATAGGTGTCAGAGCAATGTGATGACAGAACTTCAGAAATAGCCTCTTCCTGTTTATAGGGCTCAAGACAGAATTAACTTCCAGAGCCATGACAGAGATCAACTCTAGGAGATGACATCCTAAGATTTATGATCCTAAAGAAAAACTATCGACTGAGGTGGAGACAAGGTGAGTATTTACACCAAAGTAATATGTCTGAGGGTAAATATCTCTGTGGTATTTTCTCCACTCAAGTGCGTGAGTATTTTACAATAACTGGATTTGGTTTCCTTTTGGCTATATTGAGCCCAAAGGCTAAAGGACAAGGAGGAAGAGGAGAGGCAAGGGGGAGGAAGGATGTGTTTCCACAATTTCTATAAACTGACAGCAGTGATTAGTAACACAACTTGTAGTGACCCATTGACTTGACAAGTATTTATAGGACCTAGTCCAGGCCTTGCACTAGGATCTTGAGATAAAATAGTGACTGGAGGGGTTGGAGATTTAGCTCAGTGGTAGAGCGCTTGCTTAGCAAGTGCAAGGCCCTGAGTTCGATCCCCAGCAGCCCCCCAAAAATAGTGACTGGAATAGATACTGTTTGTTTCCTTTTCTCCTGAAGCCCTCAGCACAGTAAGGAAGACAGATATCAAAGGAATTATTATAAACTGAAGCTCATTATGAAAAAGGCTGTACAGGCGGCTGCTGCAGGAACCTGTGAGGAGTCCCGACCCGAGTGACAGGCGGGAGAGAAACCACTGCAGGGAGGAAATCAGAGAAGCAACCTCCCTATGGAACTGTTGCAGCCAAGATGTCCGAGTCAGATGTTCACCACTATGATGGAGCAGCTGAGATGCGCTACTTAGCAAGAAAGGGAGGCTGGCTTTGCTCATGGCTCCGCAGGCTCAGAGGCGCGGCTCCTGCACCGGCTCCATGCTGGTGAAGAGCTTGTGGTGAACAGTGCGTAATGGCAACAGCAGTGTGTGCCAGAGCGAGCGGCCACATCTCAAACCAGGAAGCAGAGACGGCTGGACAGGGCCAAGCTCAGACTTTTACAACAACCCTGAGCACCCCAAGGCAGCCCATGAAAAGTACAACTGAGAAGGTGACTTCCATGACCCTAGAACCCCCTGCCTAGACGCCACCTCCCAAGAGTGACAACCCAGAGACCAGGACTTTAATCACAATGGAACTTCGAAGAACACAAGCTGAATTCGATCCATGGCATGAGGTATGGAGAACAACAGTATAGCGTGGCCAAGGGTAGATTGAGTCTGGACTGATAGAAGAAGGCAGAAACTCTGAAGCAGGCAGAAGAACAGAGTTTGGCAAACTAAATCATGCCAGTGCCTGCTTTTACAAATAAAGTTTTACTGAAACTCAATTATCTATATTCATTGACATATGGCCTAAGGCCATTTTCACACACCACCACCAGACTTGAGTGTTTGCAAAAGACTGTATGAACTGAAAAGCCCAAAATAATTACCACCTAGACTTTTACAAAAGTTTGCCAACTCAAGGTTTACAATAAGTGACTTAATCATGGTTAGTAATTCTACATGTGTAACAAGGAGTAATTACATACTTCCCTTCCCACTCCATCAGTCACACGGTCCCACCAGAACCTAAGAGGAAGCTGGGAAACAAAGTCTTCTGTGTGCTTGGGGAAGAAAAGGAAATGTTTTGGAGAATACATACCTGTATGTCTTCCACAGCAAACAAGACATATTTAAGAAAACAGAGGGAAAAATCTTGTGTGGTTCAATTTAGGTGGTACACACGTGGCTGACCGGAAGGTCAAAGGTCCAGTTGTGGGGGGCCTTGTAAACCATCTCTAAGATTTTAGATTCAAACCCAGGTCTGAATTATGAGAACTCCGATTTGCTGTGTAACTGAGCTGATCTGCTTCTCTGTTTCTATCTCTCTGAAAAGATAGAATGGTGCTATCAATTTCATAGAATTGGGGAGACCCAAAGAGATCAGTGTGTAGAGCTTTTAAAATATAGTCTCAGTGAGGTAGCCTATGTTTAGCTTGGGTGATCAAGTCACTTATATAAAGTGGTGTAGTGCTTGTATATATCGCCTGTGTACATCCTCTCGTATACTTTATATCATCTTGGTCTTAACTTATGACACCTAATGCAATATAAACACTGTATAAATAGTTGCTGGACTGTATGGTTTAGGGAATAAGCACAAGGGGGGAAAGCCTGTACGTGTTCAGTACAATGCCACCCTCATAGGCCTAACTACATAGAACATAAACAAGACACAGGGTGAACAGTGCACAAGAGCTAGAAGAGACTGGGGGATGTGACTGGTGGAAGGCCATGGAAAAGTGGGCTACGCACCACTCCATTCAAACAGATTCAGTGTAGTGCTCAGCATACAGCAAATTCAAGTTTCACTTCTTGGAACATTCTGGAATTTTTTTCCAAATATTTTTGGTTTGCAGTTGATCGTACTCATAGATAAAGGAGAGCCAGTTTTATCAACTAGTCCACAGCAAGCATGCAATAAATTGTTGTTGTTGTCAAAACAGAAAAAACCCCTACTTCTTTTCCCCAAGTCACCCTCTCTTACTTGTAGTCTTCCAGCGCAGAAAATTTTCTGCCAGATATCACCAAGCCTTGTCTATACAAAGCAAATTAGAATACTTTGAATCATTTTTCTACCACTTCTTTAGCCTCCTCAAATTTGCACCTTCTTTTTGGGAACACATAGCCCTGTAGAACAACCTGGTTCCCCTCCATCCAGAATGCTAATGTGTGAGCTAAAATGGTCGCTTTCCCAAATGCTGCACCTTTCCTGGATTCAGAGAAGATGCTGACTGAAGCTCAGAAAAAGGCTATGTGTATGCACACACTGTGTGTGTGTGTGTGTGTGTGTGTGTGTGTTTACATGCACATATCCAGACACAACTGACTAGGGAAGGCCAGAGGGATAAGACCCCAGAATACCACGTGTACCTCACACCCTGCACCTCCACCCCATCCTAAGTACATTCCCTTTGTGCCTCAGAGTCCATCTTAACTTGTGGATTTCCTTTGTTGCTTTTAAGGAACGCTGCTGGCCTGGGGTCTCCACACTCTGGAAAAAGAAAAGTTTTTCCAGAGCTCAGAACAACACATTATAAGGAAAGAAAGGAGAAACAGAATAATGTGAAGAAATAGAAAAACTTTTTGAAAAACAAGAGAAATGAGAAGAGATAAGACAAGAAGATATTAAAAGGTTTTATAGGAGTATGGCATGGTATTAACACAAGAATAGAGAGACATCAGTGGAGAAAAATTTCAAAGAAAGAATTTAATATTGCAGTATAATTCAACAAGGAAATGGAAGCTAGTAAAATAAATTATCATTGTATAAATTATTAAAATTCTGGAGGAAAATATATTCTCAAGCACACAAACACATGTACACATGCACACACACAAACACACAAAACGACAAACAGGTAGCAGGGTGGCTAAGGGGAGAGCAGAGTAATTAATGCAATTGCATTACAATTAGTATGATTCCTGGGACTAAATCCCACTGTACAACTTACTTAGATTTATTGTTTAATTTTGCAAATTATGCGGTCTCTTGAAGTCTATTTTTCTTTGCATACACGTAGGTGACGATGAAGAATAAACTTTACAAGATTATTGTGAAGTGTGAATGAGTTCACACACCTAAAATGCTTGGAACAGTTTCTAGCACACAGTAAGTACTCAAAATGTGTCAATCATTATGATGGAAAAATCACAATGGAAAAGGCAGTTCTTTTCAACATGTTCTACTCTACATTTATTCCATCACGTAATACGAATGAGGCTCTGAGAAATTTAAAAAAATAAACAAGACACGGCCCTGTCCTCAGAGAGGGGAGCTTGCACTCAACACATGTTAAAAACGGTTCTCCTCATTCTTACCCACCAAAGATGAGTTCTTGAGCACAGTTTGTCTTGCCCAGCACAGCTTGAACGTATTGAAGACCTAATTTCTTGTTCGTGTCACTAGAAATACTTCCTGCAATAAATTTATTCTGCTCCATATATAAGTTGTCATTCATCATTGCAATAGTATTCTTGTGGGGAAATAGATTATGAATAGTATAATAACTATGACTAATAATAAACAAGGCTATTTGCTTCTTGCTCTAAGGGAAATAAATCAGCCAGAAGTTAGTTGCAGTCCTTGCTCCACCCCACCCCAACTCCCAAAAGGGAGCTATCTATTGCTGGAAAGCATCTGCAACTTAAAATATTTAACTGTTTCTCCCCAAATCCAGACAAATTGCATCAATGCTACAGGAAATTTTCAAATATTTCAGTGTCATTGCAGAGCACGCAGGATATGCTCCACCACCCAGCTTCAGAATTCATCCGACATGAAGTCGCACAATGAAACGTTCACCTGTGATTTGGGAAGCTCTTCTACCCTCCCATGCAGGCAGTAGCTTCTCCCTTGGACATCAGTCTTCCTGCGTGCTTCAGATTTCTAGGGGAATAATCCTCAGAACCACGCCACCTACTTTCTAGTTCTTGCTTTTCTTTCAGGTTTACACTTGTTACGATGATGCCAGTTTGCAAGTCAGAGTGGCAGAGAGAGCACCAGGCCAGGAGTCATGAGATTAGTGGGCAGAATTTCACCTCTTGCCCAGCTAGTCATTCCCAGGCCCTTGGTCTCCTCACAAGAAAAGCAAAGAGTAGTACAGGAGAAAGCACTTTAAAATCCTTTCAAAATATAGCATGCTACAAATGAGCTTTCTGCACATTTTCAGCCCTGGCCTGAGCCTGCCTCAGGCATTAGTCCAACCATCTGCTCTGGCTGACGCCCTCACCCAAGTCTGCCTGGTGTATTTTGAGTGAAAATGCACCAAGAACCTGCTCCTCTCTGCTTCATCATCGTCCCTCCAGTCTCATTCTTTATACCTTTCCACGTGGTGGAATGAAAATACACAATGAATGTTTACATTTTTTATAATGTATTACAGTAAAAGACACATTGCCATTGACAACTCAGAACATTCCCTCTCTTCACACTTAGCCTATCATTCATTCTTGCCGCTGTTTGTTTGTTTGTTTGTTTGGAGAAAGGGTCTCGCTACATAGTTCAGGCTGGCCTTGGACTCTCTACGTAGCCCAGGCTGGCCTCGACCTTGCTTCCATTCTCCTGCCTCAGCCTCCTGAGTGCTGGGATTATAGGCATGCTCCACCACACCGGCTTCTTGCCACTTTCTGAAGCCGTTCTGGAAGTCCTCTTTCTTGAGTGTCTTTAGGAGGAGAGATTAAAACTACAGTGAATGCTGCTGCCAAGTGCCATCTAATGAAAAGCAGGCTGGAAAAAACATCATGGTATGTCCTCACTCACCTTATTCCCTGGATCTGGCACAATGTGACTTCGGGGAAGAGCCCGAAAGGTAAACGCTTTGAATCGACTCAGGACATGAAGACAGCTGCAACAGTACAGCGAAGGACCCCCATGAAAGAGGACTTCCAGAATGCTGCGGAAATTGACAAGAGTGATGGGAATGTATGCGAGGGGGAGAATTTCAAGAGAGACTGATGACAGTGTGTCTTTCACCCTAATATTTGTTTTAAATTAAGCATTCACCACATAGTTTGATCACACCTTGTATAGCTCCATTTATTACAGAAGTTATGACCCAGACTAAGTCACTATTCAGAATAATTGGTAACTTTCAGCCAGGCACTTAGAAATTCTTCAGAGCTCTGTTTCTGCATTCAAGAAATACAAAGAATATCATCTATGCTTAACTCACACAATCGTTATAACTGAGGGAGAAAATTGAATGAATTGTGAAAAACACTGTATAAATGAAGAATGGAATGGGGACCATTACTAGAACTGCTTTCCCTGAAAACTAAAAGATATTTGTGAGCCACATGAAGATATCTGTAATAGTATCATTATTAGCATCATCACAGAATTGATAATACTAAAATTCTTGACCTTAGAGTTTGAAAATACTTTACTTTGAGTGAGCATTGATAATCTGAGAACTCTATGGCCTGACATTGACGAAACGTGTCCTACTGACTTTTATCTCCCATCTTCTGAGTGGCTGGTCACACTAGGAAGAAAACTGACTCTCCCTTTTCATGTACAGTAATTACAATCCATTTACAAAGTGCATATAGTGTTGCTAAGGCTGAATTTATAAATTAAACATAGCAATTTTTCACCATAGCCAAAAAACTGAACAAATCGCTATACCAAAGAATCTCATGATTCTGATTCCAATGAAGTGTTGATGAAATTCCATTCTCATGATTTTAGTGACTACCTCTCCCCGGGTCACTTATATTTGTCACTCTCTTTTCCCTTACATCTTCTTCTTTTTGTTCACAAAATTGCCATACTCATTTTACACATAGATTAATTTTCTTCCTTTCAACCTAGGAAGGAATTAATAGACTTATCAATAAAATAATACTGTCAAACAAACTTACATGTTTCATTGAATTACAACTGATTTCCTATGCTTCTCCTCTTTGTGGAGAGTCAAGAGTGTTGTACAAAAAATACCATATCTCTGAAAAGTCTCACCCAAGTTCACCAATGACCACACAATCCAGTGATTGACAGGCTTAATGATCCCCATCATACTTGATCTCAACTAAAATTTTGTTGTGAATGACCATCCCCTCATTTTGAAACTCACTTTCTTTGACTTTTATAGCAGAAACTTCCCCCACCTAACCCTCATTCCACCTCAACCTCCTGTTTAGCACTATTGCACTTAGACAGAAGAGGGATCAATGAGTCCCTTCTTCACAGGGGAAGCCCAATCTCTGTCTCCTACGCTAGCGATCAGTTCAGAAACCCAGGCCTAGCTATGCAATGTGAAGCATATCTATAATCCCAGCTACTTGGAATGCTGAGGCAGAAAGATCACAAGTCAGAGGCCAGCTTGGGCAACTTAACGAGACCCCACCTCCAAAAAACTTGGGGATTGGGGGCCGGGGATATGGTTCAGTGGTAGAGTGCTTACCCAGCACAGTGAGACCTTCATTTCAATCCTAGTACTAATAAAAATACAGGAAAGAGAAGGAGAGAAAAAGAAAAGAAAAAAGAGGAAGGAAGGAAGGAAAGACGGAAGGAAGGAAGGAAAGACGGAAGGAAGGAAGGAAGGAAGGAAGGAAGGAAGGAAGGAAGGAAGGAGGGAAGGAGGGAGGGAGGGAGGGAGGGAGGGAGGCTGGCCACAAAAAACCACCCTATAGAATTCTATTGGCCTTAGGAATTGGTTTAATGATAGCTATGTCAAGCCAACAAAATGGAACAAGGTTAATGCTAATGGTGGGGAGTAAGTTCCTTATACTTGAGTAAGGGCCACTGAATGGGAGGTTTTGGTCTTCATAAATTGAAAGTCTAACTGCTATAGCCAGTTCCCCCACAGTGTAAGGATGACCCTAACACCAGAAGAAGCACTCCTGAGAATGAGAAAGAAATGATGGAGCTATGACTAAAACACCTGTTCTAGGCCTGGCTTAGCTCTGGGATATTTTATTCCATGAGCAAATAAATCCTCTTTATCAAATGTTTATTTAGAGTTGATTTGACTGTTAATTCCAGCAGAAAACATCATCCCTGAAATGATTTATGCAACGGCTCTCTCCATTCTCTTCCTACCACACCAGTATTTCTTTCTGTGTCTGATACTAGTTCCTTCCTCTCTTTCATGGTATGTGCCAGGGTTCTTAGTCTTACCTTCTCTCTATTTTCCATTTCCTTAGCTTCACCTGTCATCTCCTTTTAAGACTCTAAAGTCAAAACACTGACTTTAAAGTCAAAACATTGGCTTGGTTCATGATCTTGTCATTTTTAACAGGACCTTTACTTCCTTCCATCCATCCTACATCATAGTGCTACCAGAGATTCCTGTCAAATACAGCCCAACATGAAAATGTAAAATATTTCCCTCCTTATCATAATGCACTGGCTTCCTATTACCTGTAGTATAAAGTTTACACAACTTAGCTGGCACTATAAAGTCTTTTCCAACTGTATCGGAGCTTACCTACTCAGTCTTACCTTCAATAGCTCCCTAAATATTTCGCCAGCCCTTGGTATACCCCAAGTAAGCGCACATGTGTGTACCTCTATCTTGTGCCACTCATTTCCCTCTGCCTTAAATACTCATCCTCTGCTTCTGATGTTGGTATATCCCTGTCCAAATCCAAAGTACAAATAAAAAAATTATTCATTCTAGAAAAGCTCTTTTGACCACTCAGGCAAATTTCACCATTTCCTCATCTTTAGTAACTCTAGGAACAGAACTCCAATGAAATGTGATGTGTGCTATGATAAATTAATGTGTTTTAATACAAGCTGTACCTCTGCTAGCTTGTAATTCCTTAAGTAAGGCTTTTGATTTTTAACTCTTTAGGAGCCACTGACACATGATAGATGCTAAAACATTATTTTTCAAATGACAGAAAAGAAAACCAAAGGATTAATGGTTAGCTATGGGGTAACCTCTCTAGGTTCAATTTCCTAATCTAGAAAATGAAACAGTAATGTTTTTGTGCTTTTCTTTCTACTCTCAAATATCCGTGCATTCATGAAAATATCAGTGATTCTTTCATATTATAAGTAAACGTATTAAACTTGACAAACTATTCTTTGGTCAAAAAATATGAAGTCAAAGATGGAAAGAATTTTTCTTTTCCTTTAAATGTGTTCTCCTGGTAGTGGATGAAATGTGTTAGTTCTGGAAAAAAGCCAGTACTTGGCTTTGAAAAGAGTTAAGAGCCAATAGAGACATTATTTTTAATTATATTAAAAGCATCTTGTAAATTTCCCATCAGTTACCCCACAACTTCTCTCCATTAATCATTGAAGGGCAGAATTTTCCAGTTTGGTCTCTTGTGGGTCAAATTTGGATAAAGAATATGCCCTAATCTCCTCAAGCCTTTTTCAGCCTTAGAAACACACGTTTCTCTCCCTGATTCCCTCCGCCAAAAGAAAGAATTTCATATAAAAAAGTATTTGATGTAAGGTGGGAAATGTGGGTGATATACATCCGTGGAATGTTTTGGAGTAAAAGATGGTCAGTGATGGGTGGTGACGACAGAAGCTGAAGTAGTCTCCACAGTTCTTCTTTGGGGAGAAGGCAGCAAAATGGGCAGCACTGTCAGGCCGAAAAGTCAACAGACATAGGTGTGATTCTGGCTCTGACAGTAACACTCTCTGTGACCTTGACTAAGTCAATGAAGTGACTAACCTGGTCTAAGCATAGACCTTAGAGAATCATTAACTTTAAGTCCACATACATGGCACCACAGTGTGGATGTGTTTGTGCCCGAGTGCCCGTGCTGGAGGCTCAGGCTCCAGTGTGACAATTAAGAAGTGTGTATTAAGAAGTGGAGGAATCCTTAAGCAGAGGGCCTGGTGGAAAGCAATTAAGTCACTGTAGATAGTACACTTGGAAGGGAATAATTCAGTCTCATGGAGTGAATTAGTTCCCATGAGAATGAGTTATTAAAAAAAAAAAAAGAAGTCTGACACTGAGTCTCTCTGGCTTCGTGTCTCACTATGTGCGCTCCCCTCACACATCCTCTTGCTGTGACACCATCCTGCTGGGACACAGCCAGGGAGGCCCTCGCCAAAGGCTGAACAGATGCGGCCACCCAATCTTGGCCTTTCAGCCTCCCAAACTGTGAGCTGAGTAAGCCTCTCTTTCCTCAAGTACCCCGCCTTGGTTATTTTACTACAGAAACAGAAAACAGACTAATACACTTAGGCTTTATTTAAATAGAAAAAGAAATAACACCACTAGTAAGGAATTGCTGTCTAAAATATATAAACAATAGAAAGAAGCTTCATTTAACTTGGCCTCTAAAGAGCCCATGGGGTTTCTCAGAAGGACACTTGATTTTCTGTTACCAACTATGAATTTAATATCCTGTTGCAGAAATCGTCTCTCCTGTGTCTGACTTCTGAAATCTTTCTTTTTACTCTTCTTGTTTATCTTTACTCTTCTGAAACATCCTGTTTTTCAGTCTCGTCAAAGATTCTTAAGGGTGGTTGCAGAGTCCCAAATTCAAGCCCTTTCCTCATCTTTTATAGCAATGAACATTCTTCATTGAAGAAAACAAAATCTACACCAGCTCAACAAAACTGGCAGCTCCCTTGCCAGCAATTATATTAACTGAATTTAATGAAAAGGACCTTTTAGAACCTCCATGTTAGAGGAATGAGCTTGAGGCTGGGCATTTAGCCTTAATATACAAATAGTGAAAGCAGCAAGGGGGACGATGCTGAGGTGGCTGTCAGATTATCTACTCACATTTTCTGCTCTACAATTGTAGGCCTTATTTCACTGAGAAAAAAATCTAAATTTTCTTCACCTATCTAGATTAAACTTTACCCTTCCAAACTTCTCATCTGTGTGTACACAGATATTTTATAGATAGTACATAGAGAGCTAGCTATCATAGTTCATACATCATCTTCATAGCATTTGTTTATATACTATATTCACATGAAATCCATTAATACACTTGTCATGCATCTTGCATTGATAGGAAATGAATGAAGAACTGGTGTAGGAAGAATACAATACCCAAAGGCAACAATTTTTAAGTCGCTACCTGACAGTTCATTTAAGGTTAAAGCTGGGATATCTAACCTAGGCATAAAGCAGCTATCCCCAACCTTTTGGCACCAGGGACCACTTTCGTGGAAGACAATTTTTCCACACACACTATGTGGCAGGGTGGGGGTGTGTCCAGAATGATTCAGAAGTATGCGCAACCTAGACCCTTTGCATGCCCAGTTCACAGTAGGGTCCACACTGCTGTGACACAGGAGACGGAGTTCAGGTGCTAATGTGAGTGATGGGGACCAGCTACGAGTACAGACAAAGCTCTGCTCACTCATAGGCTCTTCGCCTCCTGTTGTACAGTCTGGTTCCCAACAGGCCACAGACCAATCCCAGTTCATGGCTGGGGATTGGACCCCTCCACAAAGCAAGGACGCAGTAAAGTCAGATTTAATGCAAGCCAGGCGATGGAGAAGCCCAAGAGTAGCTGGTTGGCCAAAAATAAGTGGCCTAGACCCCAAGACAGACCACTGCTGTATATGGCTTCTAACATAGCTGTCCTGCAGATTTACATAAGATCTCTTAAAAAAGACTACCAGTGAGCTTTTGTGCCTAGATAATATCAGGGAATTCATTAAAACTTGAAGTTAAGATAAAAAGGTGGACGGCACATCCTTTTAATATAATGTGGTACAAATGCCTCATAAGCATTGCCTTGGGAAATATATTTAGCTCAACTCTTTTTGTGTTATAGCTTAAAATTTCCAAACCTACTGAAGTTACTTGCTAACTTTTGGCCTTTTGTTGATTTCCACTGTAAATCATTTCTGTCTACTAGAAGGGATAATCCCAAACATTTATGGTTGGTTGGACATTAAACAGATTTATATTTAACACGGCAATCTTATCCTAATATTTTTTGTTACATCATGCATAAGTGCCCTGGTTCCTTAAATGTCATTTAAAGTAGTCATATCTTACTGGCTCCCTCATTAATTGGATTATTTCATAATAGTTAAGTATAAGTCCTTCTCAACCAATTCTAACCTACCCAGTTTTTTTTTTCCCCTATACTTCAAGGAATCCTTATGGTTTGCTTTTATTTTCACAATGGATCCTACTGTCCCCTGTCTTCATGACCTACCTTTGGACCTTGTTCTCAACTATATTCTTCTATAGTTCACTTCCAGTCCTCAGAAGCCACCTCCACAGATAAGTTTTGATCTCTCCATCATGTGCTTTCCCAAGAATGGACATGAGTCCAACCATTAATTCCATTAAAAGAGAGCTGAGATCAGATAGTAACTCTGGAAGAAGGTGAGAGAATTCAGGACATGCTACCATAACATATGCAAAGTATGACTGGCACATAGGCCAGCAAACTGAGGGAAAGACCCACCCCAGATGTAGATGGCACCAATCAACAGGCTTATAGCCTAGATGGAATTAAAAAGAGGAAGGAAATGTTTCCATTTCGGAGGTGCTCCGGTCTTTGCCACCACCTTTGGACACTGGTCTCCACTTTCTTCAGCACTCAGACTCACTCAGGTGGCTCTATAGTGAGTTTCCAGACCTTAGACCTTGGACCAGTTTGGCATCCTTTATTCCTCTTGTTCTGCATCTCCTTGGGCTGAGCAGTTATTGGATCATCTGGCTCTCCAATGTGCAGAAGCCATTGTGGATTCTCCTGCCTCTGATTTCATGGACAGCCATCGTGGACACTCCTGCCTCTGTTTCTGTAAGCATACCTAATAAACCCACTTGCGTAAATATAACACATATGTACATGTACTGATAATGTTTCTCTAGAGAACTCTAGCACAAAAGGTAAAAGGCTGCTGTTACAAAAACCGCAGCACTCTGAAAAAAGAGGTTGAAGAGGACATTGGAAAATGAAAAGACATGAGGCCCTGAGTTCGATTCCCAGTACCAAAAAAAAAAAAAAAGAAAAGAAAGAAAATGAAAAGACATCCCCTATTCCTGGATAGGCAGAACCAATATAGTCAAAATGGCCATACTGCCAAAAACGATACATAGAGTTAATGCAATTCTAAACAAAATACCAACACCCTTCTTCACAGAACTCGAAAAAACAATCCTAAAATGTATACGGAACTAGAAAAGACCAAGAATAGCCAAAGCAACCCTGAGCAAAAAGAACAAAGCAAGTGGCATTACAGTCTTGGATTTCAAGTTATACTACAAAGCTATCATAATAAAACAGCATGTTCCTGGCACAAAAATAGACACATAGACAAATGGAACTGAGTAGAAGATATAGAAACAGCCACTTTGACCTTTAGCTATCTGATCTTTGATACAGGAGCTAAAAACAAATAGAGTACTGGGAAAAAAGACAGCCTCTTTAACAAATGGTGCTGAGAAAACTGGTTATCTACATATGGAAGAATGAAGATAGATCCATATCTCTCACCTATTAAAATCAAATCAAAATGGATCAAATACCTAAATATAAAAAGAGAAACACTGAAGATAAAATAAGTAAAACTCTTGACGACATAGACATAGGCAAGGAGTTTCTGAACAGAACCCCATCTGCACAAGAAATACCAAGAATCGACAAATGGGATTACATCAAATTAAAAACCTTCCGCACAGCAAAGGAAATAACAGAGTGAAGAGATAGCCTACAGGATGGGAAAATATTTTTCCAGCTATTCCTTGGACAGAGGGTTACTATATGGAATATACAAAGGAGAACAAATGGCCAATAAGTACACACACACAAAAAGTTCACATCTTTGGTCATTGGAGAAATGTAGATCAAAATAACATTGTGATTCCATTGTCCAGTAAGATCGACTATCGTCAAGAACTCAAAAAACAACAAACATTGTTAAAATTGTGAGGGGAAAGGAACCCATCTATATGTTGGTGGGAATGTAAACTAGTACAACTATGGAAATCAGTGTGGAGATTCCACAAAAAACTAAAAATTATTTCTAAAAATAGAAATACCATTTTACCCAGTTATTCCCCTTCTGAATAGCTTCCTAAAAGAGTTAAAGACATCATATTATAGTAATATATATCCATCTTTGTAACAGCACAATTCACAATAGCTAAATTATAGAAGTGGCTCTATGTTTATCAATCAATGAATGGATAAAGAAAATGTAATACATTGATAGATGGATAGATAGATAGATAGATGATAGATAGAGACAGACAGATAAAAATTGAACCATAAAGAAGGGTAATTTGAGTCATTTGTAGGAAAATGGATGGATCTTGAGACCACAATGCCTAAGTAAAATAAATCAGACACAGAAGATTAAATATCTCATGGCTTCTCTAATAGGAGAAACCCAAAATATAAATAAAGAGCAAAATAAAACAGAGATGGTAGAAAACAGGGAGGTCGATTCTGGGGAGAGGGGAAAGGGATCAGAGGAAGGAGGAAGAGAGGAGAGTGGGAGGAAGGGGAAGTAAAAATAATCAAGATGTGTTATGTATAGGTACCAATTCCCCAATGTGAACGTAATTACTATATACCATAAGTATATACTAACAATAAAAATTTAAATTAAAAAAAATTAAAAACTGTTGACTTTTGGTAGTGATTCTAGAATCAGACCATTTCCTGTTCTGTAAAATAAAGTAAGTGCTCTGATGATGTGAGGAGTAGTTGGCTTTACAGGCAGAAGAGGGCTGAAGGAAGCAAATACAAGGGACGAAAAGTGGTCACTTTGATCATCTCAAAGTTTCTTTCCTTGTAAGGTTAAAAAACAGGGGAGACTTCCTTAGCATGCTGGGGCAAATAAACTGGGCCTTTTCTGATTGGTTGCTAAGAAACTAATACTTTTAGAAAATGGTTTGTTTCAAAGTCCAATTTTGCTTACTATATTTAACACAAGTGACTCTTCTTGTTTAGTCTGGTCTGTTTGAACCTAGTACAGGAGCCTCATACAAAACAATGGCCTCCCATAAAACTTGTTTAGCAGTACTTTTCCCTGAGGAACCTCACTCAGAGACCTAGCAGTGATAAAGAAGCCTTTCCTTCTTTGTAAAGGCATGAGTGATGTGTAAGTCAGCTTTCCACCACTGTAACAAACACCCCAGACAATCAGCTTATAAAGAGAAAAGGTTTAATTTTGCTAACTCTTTTAGGCCTTTTGGTCCATGATGAGTTGAGTTGGTCCCTAACCCTGACCTCTTCCTTTTGTTTCTGCAGTCCTAGATGCAAGAGCTGCTCCTTTCAGGAAAACTCTGAAAGGAGACCCCTTTATTT
This sequence comes from Hystrix cristata, assembly GCA_004026905.1. Classification (NCBI taxonomy): domain Eukaryota; kingdom Metazoa; phylum Chordata; class Mammalia; order Rodentia; family Hystricidae; genus Hystrix; species Hystrix cristata. Next base: position 96,241 of record PVJO010005186.1, read on the forward strand.
ATCTAACTAAAAGTGTACACCCAATTAATAATTCTGGTTATTAAAATTCTTTCTGGTCAAGTAACTGGCGTGGTTCTGTCTCTTATCCGGACTTGGAAAACAGAATAAAAGAGGCAGGACTGAAGCCCAGGCAGTTCGCTTTCCCTTGAGTCTGTTTCTTACAATGCCAAGGGCAGTGAACAACACGAACAGAAAGTCAAATTTTTCCTTCACTTGTCCACACAAGCCAGCCGCTCCTCACACATAATCTCAGCGATGCTATTTCACCCATGAGAAAGACAACCTTGGACTTCACTATGGAGAGCAGCTCAGCTTCTCCTTGTCTCCTTTCCAACACGGAATCTGGGCTTTAACTTTGCAAAACCTATGGGGTGTTTTTCCAAAACAAAAGAGCTGTTGACCCCAAAGGTATAATCAAGACTTCACTTCTAACAACACAAGAAACTGATATTTTGAAAATTACGTTGTTTTTCTTAAATCTCACATATCTCAGTGCCAGGTCCTTAGGGGAACTCGGGGTCAGAGTATTTTCTTCTCCAAGACACACTTTAGAAGCACAGGCTGTAAGGCAAAGCCACAGTCTGAAATGGGGTACAGAGACCTGTCTCTCCCCACTGCCTTTATCCTACCAAAGCAAACATCGTGGCCCTCATATTTTTACCTGGAATATTATTTCATTACAGCTACTTTGGCAGCAAACAATGAAGATAAAATTAATAATTCAAGCTAACTGAAGCCAAGAAGTGGCATTAGTCATTTCAATCAGAGGCATATCTCAAAGCATAAGGGCAAGTCAGAATACTGCTGGACTTAGGAAGGGATAAGAACTGGGGACAGGGAAGGAGGTTTAGCACTATTGTTTCCCATATCTCTGCTCTAATTTTTATGTCTATATCATTCTTTCTACTCATCAGCTTTTCTTTCTAGGACACCCCTACTCTGGAAGTAACATGGGTAAGCCTGACCCCTTGAAAAGTCGGCATCTCCCTGAGTCTCAGTTCGGGGACTCACTCCTACTCCAACCAGTTGCTCAAGGGTCAAGTTCATGTATTACAAAATAGACAGCTGCTATATTTGGATCTTAAATGTCCCCCAAAAGCCAATATGTGGAAGACTTGGTTCCCAGTTGATGATGCTTTGGGGAAGAGATGGAACCTTTTGGAGATGGGGCTAAGACAAAGGAAGTTTGGTCCTTGGGGTTGTACCCTAGAAGGGGATTGGGACCTGGCCTCTTTTTCTTCCTCTTTGCTTCCTGGCTGCCACAAGGTGAGAAACTTTGCTTTAACACGTGCTGCCCACCTTGATCTTCTCTTGCAGTCCCCCAAATAATGGAGCAAGTGTCCATGGACTGAAACCTTTGTAACCGTGAAAGAAAATTTGTATTTCCTCCTTTTGGGGGTGTTGGTGCGAGGGATCTAACTCAGGCCCTTGCACTTGGTAGGCAAGCTCTCCACCACTGAGCTAAATCCCCAACCCCTTTTCCTCCTTTTAAGTTGGTGGTCTCAGGTATTTTTGTCACAGTGATGCAAAGCTGACAAATGCATGAACCAAGTTCTTCATTTGGAGGGCAGTGAGCACAGAGGGAACAATCATTCATTCAGTGAGGCTACCCTTCCCTTCCACGAGGCTACTGTGGCACTTACAATGACTGCCTCATAATTATCTATTACTCAATTCTATGTCAGATATTAATTTTCAATAAAAATCCACTAAATGTCATTGGCTATAATCTTATCAAAGTTTAAAGAAAATTAAATCTCTACTGCTGGAATCCTGATATAGCCACCTTACTTCAAGAATTAGGAAAGGACAAAACAGAAAGCATAAGAGAAGAGGAAAGGTTTAAGAAGGCATTAGGTATCCCAAGGGCATAATAAATGTTAAGTCAGATTTATTTTTATTAGCAGAGGTAGTACTATAGCATAGTCCCACAAGTAAAACAGTTAACACGATTATAAAGTTTACCTCATATAATACAATAAAGAGCTCTCCGAGAAGGGTGGGAGAGGGGAGAAATGGGAGCTGTGCCCTTGCTGAGAAATCCACAGAGGCTCACACGACTGAGCAGAAAGGCCCACTCTCGTGAACTATTCCCAAGGTCCAGCCAAGGACACAGGGCTCTTTGCATGACTGACCACACTGGCGCTGGGAGCCCCAAGGGGACAGGGAACTTCTTTTGGTCCCTTTCTAAGAGATTATGTTATCTAGCTGCCCTTCTTCCCTCTCTGCTCACACACCCAGCAGGCCTGGCCACCCTCTTGGGGCTCTGTGTCATCACTAGGTGGGCACTGGGCTGCTCTGATCGATCTGTCCTCATCACCACGAAGCCCTACCTTGGCAGACAAAACTCCCAGCCCCTCTCTGTGTCCCCAAGCCCCGTTTCTGGCCAACACCTGTCCTATGCCTAGACGCATCCTCACAGGTCCTAACTCAGTTTGCCTCTTTACTCACCTACATCACCTAGAACACTGCGACTGACACTTTCCCCCTAACATCCTTGTATGGGGGGCAGGAGAGCTGTCAGATACTGAGGGAAGTTAGACACAGGTGAGCCTCAAGTGCCTAAAACTGGGCCCCATCTCAGCAGTTCACTTTTATTCCAAATCAGCATCCTGCTAAATTTATAGTTAAAAGAGAAAGCTCAAGCATATCACTACTAGGAATAATTCAGTGATATACAGATAGCTAAATATACAGGCAGGTAGGTAGATATATATGTATATAAAAATTATATATATACATATATATGGCATATTATACACACACACACATGTGGTATATATTCATCTATCTCTCAGGCATAACATACCACATATGTGTGTGTGTGTATAATATGCCATGTATGCCTGAGAGATAGATGAATAGAGAGACAGGTAGTATCAGGGGATGTGCATACTCTTTCTACTTTCTAAAGAGATCTGTAAAATTCTGGTATTATCAGCTCTATTATCTCCAAGGAAAGAGCCATCCCTATCCATTTTTAAATCAACAGCACAGGATCAGTGAAAGCTTACCTGGTACCTCACACCAAAAGGAACAAAAAGGACAGAATATTCTAGTCACATAACTATAACTTCGATTTATGATGCTTTTAGTGCACAACAGACACGCTACTAAGAATCTTAATCCCTTCACTGAGCCTTGCTACGACCCTAAGAGTCAGTTCTCTTAGTGTCTGCTTTTTATAGAAGAGGAAATGAAAGTACCAAGGTAAAGTTGCCTGCAGGGTTACAGAGCTGCTAAGAGGGTTTCGATTTCGCTCCAAGCTCTGAAGAACTTCGCCTGCCTTTGTCCTTGGCTTAGACAAGTCTCACCCACCACAGAGAGGGCAGCGTGCAGTCAGTCCAAAGTCCAGAATCTCCTTTATGGGAGTTAATCCACTGACCTCTTAGCAGGGTAAGAAGACACAAAATGGCGCCCTCTGTGCATCCAGCACGTCAGCATGGCTGGCGGATGTGCCTTCCTCCAGGAGTCTTAAGGAGAGAAGCAAGGACAGAGGATGTGATGAAGCACGGCTTCCACTCTGTCATAACCACCGGGAAAATGCAGGCATTCCCGAGGGGCCAGTGGCTGCTCAGACTTCGGAGCACGCCACTTCACACGTCTCTGGTGTTCTCATTTTACAAGGTGTTGAACAATTCTATTAAAGAGATTAGTTTTGTCTCAACATCAATTAACCTAGGTGAACACGAGCACATGGTCAAAGTGAACCCTCTTAAAACTTCGAATAGGGTCCCTAGAGAATTATACCAGTGTAGACTGTGGCTTTGTGATTTAAAAAAAAAAAAAGCACCGTCTGAAAATTGCTAGCAAGTCAGTAATGTTTAAGGGCATTCATGATGAAATAGTGAATATTTCCCAGCAGTTTTCCCTCTTACCTATCTTCTTACTATATTTGGGTCACAGCCCGAAATAAATTCATGACTTAATGGATCTTCTCAAATTTTATTCAGAAACCCTTCAGTTTGACTTTCTTACTAATTTCAAATATATGTGATTTCAGTTACACTGTATTTTATTATTAATTGTACCTGTATCTATCCATAATGCTTTTATAATACTATGCACTATATTTATTTAAAACTTGCAAAATAAAAGTACGAAAAATCTTTATCATTTGTAAACGCCTGACCACAAGGGGTATAATAATCTCAACTTCCTCACCTCTATGAGGAACTGCCATTCCTTTCATTGTCTTTGAGACTTAATGACACAATGTTACTTTGCCCTGGAAAATCATGAATGATAAAGTGAAAAATGTGTAGATTAAATTACTTTCTCAACTTACATTGTCCTGTTGGTCTCTTTACTCTGAGAATTCCAAGACTGAGATGCATTCTTCTGTGACAGACTCATAAACAGAATGATTTCCCAAGAATATTGAATCGCCAAAGGGTGAAAATCTGATTATATTCTGATCACAGCAAATAAGTAATGGCTCCTTTTCTGTAAGTGAATGGCGCTAAAATGATTAAAGTATAATCAAACCTCTCTGATTTTTCTCATTCTATGAAAGCAAAATGAGAAAGGTCAGAAAGTCACTTAGGTTATACTAGAAAAGGAAGATAGGATGTAGCTTAAAGAAGAAAGAAACTCCAGAAAAAAGTTATTACTATAATGGAGGAGGTCAAAAAATATGTATATGAACACACACCAACAAAATGAAAGTAATGTGTTTAAATCATAGAACGATCAACATTTATGCCCAGAAAACTAGAGTTAACGAGAACCCTAAGAATACCATAAAATACTGGAGAAAGCACTTGTTGGGCATAGACTGATGGAAAGAGAATTTTAAGGAGTAATAAACCATAGAATATATATATATAGATAGATACACACCACACACACACATATATATAGCATTTTACTGCTTCAAAAACATTTTTTATTCTCTAAGAGAGCTATTTATTTGCCTTATTAAAATGGATTGCAGAGGCTTAGTATGGTATGTAAAGCGTGGCATGGTTAATATGAAAAGACAAAATTAGAAATAAAACAAAGGTCAAAATAATGAAGCCAGAAATAAAGCTATTATTATTGT